>PVIJ01006972.1:0-86847 GCA_004024925.1 Scalopus aquaticus | reverse complement strand
CATGCAATTTGCAGCGACATGGATGGAATTAGAAGGGATCATACTCAGTGAAATAAGCCAGAAAGAAAGAGAAAAATATCGAATGGTTTCACTTATAACAGGACTATAAGGAAACCAAATAGGAGAGAGACACTCAGCGGATGGGGGGTGGGGGTGGGGAGTGGGGGGAGGGGAGGGTAAGGGCACAAAATGGAATAGAAAAGAACACAAGGGGCCATGGAGATGGATCACGGGTGAATTGGTGGTGGGTTACCCAAGGGGAATACAAAATGTAAAAGACATAAATAACAATAAAAATATATTTAAAAAAAAGATTGACTCACATTATACTGATTTGCAACTTCTTGTTTTCATTTCCTATTCCTTAAATATTTCCCAGTAACCTTAGCTAAAAATTATCTCAATCTTAAGTGCAAAGTCATTTTTCATTTTATGCAGTACAGAAATATCGTTAACTTTCCCTATGAAAAGATGGTTGCAAGCAGCTAGAGTCAATCTCTCTTCTCCATAACTGAGCAAGTCTGGTATCTTAGAAGCAAAGTCAATTCTAATGTTGAGGGCAATCAAGGCATCCTTACCAGTCTTTGAAAATATCTTCAACCTCTCTCAAGTCCCTGGTTGTCACCTTCTCTTTCTTACACTTTAGATATTTTTGAAATCTAAATTATTATGTTCTATCATCCACTCCTCCATTCTCCTTTTCCCATAAATCTTAATTATCCTCTAACTTGGAAGTGCTTTACGCTACATGCCAAACACTCTGAATTGAAAGAGACATGGCCAATTTATTTCAAAGAAAAGCATCAGAATTTTTTTTCTTTCCTCCCCTTCTCCCCTTAGGAGGCTGTTTCTTCCTCCCCCAGGTGCCTCCCATCTCTCCATGAAATAGGAGATTGGTAAGCATTTAACAAATGTACTTAGGATTACAAAAATGCCACCAACTGCACAATTTTAACACAGCTATATACTGTACTCCATTCACCTTATTTATTCAAAGTAATTTGGCAAATATTTCATAATAGATGCTTGAGCCAGCCAGGGGCCCATAGGACATGCTGCCCTACCCACAGCTCATGCTCTGATTTGGCTGTCAATCTTACATTCTAAGTATCTTAATTCTGCATCATAGGGCCTCCCTGGTGGCACAACGGGTTAAGCGCAGCACTATGAAACTATCCAGAGCCACTGCAGCTGGAGTTCGATACCCGACTAGGGAGATTCCCATGTAGCACAGCAGACCTCTCCTGACTAGCCCGCTGCTCCCCTCAGCAGTGTATTTCAGTAGGTCCGCCTGTTCTACTTCCCACTCCGTCTCTGGTGAATCCTCTCACCACCCCACACCTCTGGCCTACACCCCAGCTTGTATGTATAAATAAATAAATCTTAAAAAACAAATTCTGCATCATATATTTCCCTTGGACACACTGTCTACCTGTCTGGCTTCTAATTTGTGCTTCTGGCTTCTGCCGTGTCCATGGCTGATTTTCATGGGCCACAGGCCTCATCCCCAGTCCCACCTGTAGACCCCCATGCCCCTACCTGAAGCAGACTGCCCCTGTGAGTCCTGCTTTCTTTCAAGGACAACCAGGATGCTGTGAATGAAATGCTGCTTTAGCACCATCTGATAATCCAATCAGTCTCTGCTTTGAAGAGTTCATGATTGAATGAAATAAAACCATAAAGTGTGCACACAGCTCTAGTCATAACACAGGTAGGAATGCATCATTTAGCATTTTCTCTATTCACTTAGATATGTCTACATAATCATCTCCATCATTAATGGTCAAAGGACGGTATCAAGCCCCTCCCTTGACTGGGCCTCTCTTGTTCTATCACTTATCTTTAGAAAGGTATTTACTATTCTTCGTGGTCCAGAACAGAAGCGTCAAGAAGCCATCACTAGGACACACCAACAGGCAACTGTGTTTTCGAGGAAAATGGTTCCTTTTCCTTTCTTTACTTGCGTCAAAGCTTTGTTGGCAGTGAAATAACTACACTGGCAAACTGGCTGCAAAGCCACAAGCAGCCTGCTCCTGGCCACGGATGCACATGGCCCACCAGTATACCTTCAGATGGAAGCGCGAGGAAGATCTCAGGCTTCCTGGACAAGAGCTCCAGCAGCAGGGATCTTGGATGGGAAAGAGGGGAGCGCTGCAAACCCCGGCAGGGCCTTGAGTGCAACCGCTGTTGGGCACATATGCACCGGGAGCAGAACACAGGCGCACACATGGGGTGGCTGTTGGGAGAGCCAGTGAAAGAAGGGGGGAAGAGGTTCCCGTGTCACCCTTTGAGATAAGATCTGCCCGCTTTCTGGCAATAAACTGTGCATGACATGCTGCCTGCGGCATGTTAAAATCCATCTCCTTTTGGACTAGAGCAGGAAGTCTTAATGCTGAAAAGAAACATCAGTCAATCTGCTTCAAGACCTTTCTTTGACACATAAAGAAATAATCCGAAAGGCTGAGGAGGCCTGACAAAGGACCCACTGCCCTGTCAATACCAGATCTAGACCAGAGTGGGGTTCACGTCTCCTGCCACCTGATCAAGTGCACTTTCTCTGTAACATTCTGCCTGCTCTCAGAAAATCCTATGGTTTGTGTAATCCACAGCATCATTAGTAAGAAATATCAATTGAAGGATTATTTTCTTTTTAGATATGACTCTGGTAGCAAATATTTTACTTCTGAAATCCAGTAGCACTGACTTACATTTAGCTCAGACCAAATCTCCAGAGAATTCATACTTGCTTATGAATATTATGTATGTAATGTCAATGGGTAGAGACCTATAGACCTATAGACCTTCCTGACATTGTTCTAGCTTGACATTTTGGTTTTTCTGTACTTATCTGTAAGACCCAACGAACAGGGAACACAGGATGGATGGAAGGAATACACGGCGCACTCTAAGCAGTTGGCATGACCAGCTGGGTCTGTTGAGATGGCACCTAAGTCATACCAAGCACAAAGAAACTCTAAATAAAATTCTTTTTGCCATTCATGAAACCCTGGCAGCCACAGCAGGCAGAGGCCTCTCGTTTCTTACTGTGCCAGCAAGTCAGACCTTACCTAAGGACGGTTGCATATATATTTCATCTTTCACTATGAGTGAGTAGATGCTGTTGCATGTATACAACAAATCTTTTTTTAAAAGAAGATTTATTCTATTTATGCATACAAGCTAGGGTGTAGGCCAGAGGTGTGTGGGGGGGGGGTGAGAGGATTCACCAGAGACAGAGTGGGGAGCAGAACAGGCGGACTGACTGAAGTACACTGCTGAGGGGAGCAGTGGGCAAGGCAGGAGAGGTCACTATGTGGGAAGCTCCCTGGCCGGGGATCGAACTCATGCTGCAGTGGCTGTGGGTAGCTTCATAGTGCTGCGACTTAGCCCCTTGCTGCACTCATCCACTGTGGGCACTTAGGTTGTTGGCAGTAACATGGGTGGAACTGGGGGTATTCTGGTATTCTGGTAAGCAAAATAAGTCAGAAGGAGAAAGACAAATACTGGATGACTTCACTCACATGTGAAATAGAGAGAAACAAAACAAAACAAAACAAAGGAAAAGGAAAAAATGAAGCCAAAACAAAGCCTAGAAATATGACTGCAGAACTGAGGTTGTGGGGGATGGGGACAATGAATGGAGAGGACAGTGGACTGTGGGGGAGGTCTATGGGTGCTTTCGTGGGGGGTGTGACATTCTTTGGAAGAAGTGTGAAACTGGATTCCTAAAACATATACAGTGCTCTAAATCAACATCTCAATAGAAAACAAAAAGACTTCTATTCTAGAAATGCCTCTGGGGGAGAATATGATCCAATATGGGCCATAAGTGGCTTCAGTTAAAGGAAAACGCAACTAGTTTAGAACAGATAACCGTTCCAACATGCACACTGCGAAAGGACCTTTCTCTCACACAGGAGTCCCAGTTTTGTAAAAGTACAGGATATTCCAAATCACAAAAGCCCGAACAGACTAGAACTGAAGCGAGAGCAAAGGCATCACGGTGCAGGCATTTGTCAGCTCATTTAAGTGCAGAAGACCTGGGTCAACAATGGGTTAGGGAAAATATGAATCCTCTGTTGAATGCCAAGAAGAGTATCGTGCCCTGCCCTCACTTCCCTCATTCCTGACCCCCACAACTGCAATCCCAGAGACGACTGTACACACTGGAAAATGGAATAATTTCCCATTATCTGGGGGAGCCACATCCCCCATTCCCAAGAGCAGGGTAAGCTGACCATTTTGAATGCTGGGTGTTTGCATATCAGGAAATACCTATATTCATTTCGGGTTCCTGAAGCATTTGTGGACATAGGTCAGTCATATTTCAGCTACAATATGGAAGCTAAGACAGCCAGGAGATCGCATAGGTAGGCAGTGAGGAATAAATAATGAAAAAGCACTTTGCAAAATATGAAGTATGATCATAATGCTCAATAGCAGAAGACGCTTTACTTGACCATCAGCCTAGCTTATCACAAGCTGCCTGGAAGGAAAGCGAATGCTTGACGTCATCAGCGCAGCCTCCAGTTATGGATTAGGTCATAGAGAACAAAGTAACTTGGGTTGGAGCTGTTTTGTCTGAAATGAAACCAGATCATTAAATTTTTCCAGAAGACACCCAGTTCTTGGGGTCTCATGACCCACATTTACTGTTCAAAAATAAACTTCGTAATAAGGTAAAAGCTGATTTAATCCATTCATTTCATCTGGAAAAACACCACTAACAATGTATTGAATTTTTTTTTCTTCATAAAGAAGGCAACTTATTACCAGATACTCAAGTCTAGGATAGTCTAATAGAGTCAGAACACAGAGTTAGAATTATAAATAAGGGCCTTTTGCTTGCAATTCATTTTGCAATACCAAAGTCCAGACTCTAACAGCACTTTGAAACACTGGTATATGACAGCTAACTGAAACTTGGCAATGTAAACAAAACACACACACACACACACAAACACATAAATGGGATAAACAAGAAATGATACAGGCTTGGGGTTTCTGAAAAACAGCCAAACCTTGAAAGGCTGAAGATACAGCATGAATAAGATGACCATTCCCTCCCTAGGGGATTTATTTTTTTTAAAGATTTATTTATTTATGCATACAAGCTGGGGTGTAGGCCAGAGGTGTGGGGCAGTGAGAGGGTTCACCAGAGACAGAGTGGGGAGCAGAACAGGCAGGTCTACTGAAGTACATGCTGAGGAGAGCAGCGGGCAAGGCAGAAGAGGTCTGCTGTGCCACGTGGGAAGCTCCCTGGCTGGGGATCAAACTCATGCTGCAGTGGTTCTTGATAGCTTCATAGTGCTGCAACTTAACCCCTGCGCTGCCAGGGAGGCCCTCCTTAGGCAATTGATAATCAAGATGAGATGACAAATATTTATGTTCTAAAGAAAGGACAAAGCCTTCTGTAAAACATTGTAGGAAGAACCTGTCACCAGTCCTCTTCTGCCCTTTCTGCTCTTTCTCTTCCACCCACTCTTCCTCCTTGAAGGAAAACATCTCTCCGCAAGCAGCTACTCACTGTAAATTGCACCTTCACTGAAAGTCATTCATAAAGTTTCCTGTTCCTTCTTTTAAAAAGCAAGCACCTGGGGGTGTGGTATGATAATACACATCCGAAGAGCTGTGAGCCTGTACCCCGAAGTCATATACAACGTTGTAACCCAATGTTACCTCAGTGAAAGATGATTAAAGAAAGAGAAATAAATATGCTTTCTCATACTTGATTTGCTTTGGAGAACAGGAAACCAAACCAGTACTGCCCTCTGAGGCTTTACAGCCAAGGGGTCAGAGCTTCTGGAAAGGGAGCTCAGACTACATCTAGTCAGGTGTGCATATACCAGGATCTAAGGACATTTGATTCCTAACAGGAGATCTCCCATCAGCAGTCCTGTAAAGGGTTATAAAAGCATCCAGATGAGTCACACAGGCTGCCATAGTGGCTGTGATGACGTCTACAAACACATCCTCAGTCACACATGGGAAACAAGCATCATGTACAACTAATAACATGCAATGGAGGATGGAGTGTAAGGAAATAGAAGTATGTTCCATGGAACCAATTTGGGGCCACAACTGTTTCTAGAAGAAACTAAGTTAAAAGCATCTACCTATTTCATGCTTTTTTTTTTTTGGCATTAATTCATTCTTTGTACTCACTCTGAATCTTGCTAACACCAGGGGACAAATAACCAAGAATAAATTTGGGCTGATTTCTCCCCCCAAATCTAATCCCATTCATCTTTTCTCTTGCTTTTCTCTATTGCAGAGGCTGTGATGCTAACCACTTATTTATGAGGATCTCTTGCAGCTATTTGTAACCACAGGCAAAATGTGTTGTCAGAGGGGCCAGTATCTGATTAGAAGCAGGAGCCATCAGACCAATGGACTAAGGAAGGCAAAGCTAGAGGCTCCTCAGCAATACCTGCTAGGGCACGCATAGGTTTACACCATAGTTCATTTGGGTTTTCAGTTATTTGCTGTCAAATACACTCTTACCCAGTTCAGGAAGACAACATTGAAGAAGATGAGAATCCCAAAAGCATATGTGTATGCTAAGTGTTTAACAACCGGCTCTCAGGGGAAGAGTTATCCCCTTCCTTATCCTCTCCCCCCTTTTCTCCTCCCTGCCCCTATTCCCTCTGGTAATGAGTATATTTTTCAGAGTCTAAGAATTATTTTTGTTGTGCTTTGCCAATTTGTTTTCTTTGGTTACAAATGAATGAAACCATCCAGTAATTGTTTTTCATTTTCCGATTTATTTTCTTAAAAAAGAAAGAAAAGCACTGATTTGTAGCACTTGCCCACTTCTATGGAGTAAACACTCCTGCTATGGCCAAGTTCAAGTTACCAGTGGTAAGGAATGTGGGAAGGAATGTGCACAAACATCTCACACCAGTATGAACCAGCATGAGCGCATCACTGGATAGGACCTATCTCGAATTCCCAGGAGGCCAGACTCAAGCCATTTGCTCAGAGACTGCATATGACCCCCTAGTAAAAGGGGTGTGTGGCATGAGGAGAGGATGGGAGAAGGAAGGAAATTAAAAGAATGTTGTTTTTTAAAGAATTGGCAATTACCAAACCGGACAGTGTTAATTTTAATTTCTAGCCTTCCTCTGGGATGGAGAACGTTACAATTCTATGATACCAATAACTTTGAAAGGAAGTGGTTTTTATTATTTGGTTATTTCACACGACTCTTAAATTTGGGCTTGTGGCCATGATATAGTCTAAAGAGTGGGTGCTTTCATAGTATATGAAGGGTATATATATATACCCTTAATAGTATATGTAAGTATTCTCATTTATTCCCACAATCATGCACTGATAGAGAAATGATTTTTTTTATGTGTGTTTTGCTGATTAGGAAAATTGGCATTACATAGCTTGCTCATGGTAAAGTAGTTTCAGAATTTACCCCTCGGGGAAATAAACGTCTATAATGATGACTTTTCTCACCACAACCCAGCCAATCTAGGGCAGAGTTACTAACACAGGGAAGATTTTACGGAGTGGTGTTTAGACCCCAAATTATGAAAAGAATAGTTAGGATGGTGGTTTATAATTAAAACAAGCCCAGTAGCTTATTTTCTTTCTTTATGGAAACACACCCCAAACACCAATAAGAGAAAAATCCATAGAAAAATCTTATGAAAGCTATTATCAGTTTTCACATTTATTCTTCAGACTTTGTAGTTTTCAATTTTAAGAATAACAGCTCTGATCCCTGGCACTTCAGTTGCACTAATAGATAAATGCTTGTAAAATGAAAAGGGCGAAAAGAAAATTAGAAATTTCTAAAAGAGGGAACTGAAAATCCTATAGAGATAATAATCATTTTCAATAATGGTCATAATTATTGCTAAAGGATAGTCTTTCCTTCGCAAACTTTTCATTTCTGACGTCTACTTCTCCCTTCTGAAATCTAACTTCTCTGCCAAATTATTGATATGATACCAAATGGGAACAAAATATGACCACTGGAGCAAAATTCAAGTGGTCGATATGACTAAATGAAGAGCGTGGTATACCTACCAGACCGCAAATGATTTCAGAATCCAATTCTCGTCTCTTCACCACAAGACCCCAAATGCCAGCAGTAAGAGGGGAGGAGAAACTCAGGGTTCACCTCGACAGTGTCATTGCTATTATCCCAACCCTTGGGGAAGACCAGCCTACCAAGTAAAGGAATGTTTTCATGTGCCATAAGGGATGGCCAAGAGGGAGAGAGAAGCATGGAAGAGTATGAAGCAAACAGAATGGGATTCTATGGGGAAAGGCAGTCTTGGGGTAATACTTAAATAAATTGAGCCAAGCAAACGTAAGTGGGTTTATTAAAGAAGTAAAACTGAGGACTTGGGCAGATAGCTCTGGAAAAGTTGCCTGAATTGTGAACCTCACAATAAAAATTGGATAGAGTGTGCAAGGAAGTCCTTTTACATTTTCAAGGATTTTTGCAGAGAAAGGCCGGGGAGGTGGCCGGTTTATGTATCTCTTTGATGTTCGTGTATTGAGGAAAACAAGGAGGGTTGTTAAAATTTACCCTATCTGTTTACAGTCTTATCTTCTGGGAACTGGGAGTTTTAGCAACACCATAAACCTTAGCCTGTCTTTTTTTTTTGAAGTCACTGATTTGCACAGAAACACGTTTTTTGTTGTTGCTGACACAGCTTCTTCTCCAGGCCCATCCAGCCGGGCCTTCACTCTTTAGCTCTTGCTCCCTTGAATAAGACCAGGGAGAGGGGTATCCCTTTATTGCTGATTTTAGTTTACATGCTGAATGAAGGTTGCTAATAGATGCAGCAACTTTAGACACTGAATGAGGTGAGAGTAGACATAATAGTGAACTATGAGAAATGTAGCAGTTGATCCAAAGGAAGTGAGGCCCACTGTGGAACGGTGCCCACAAGCCAGGCTGCTACAGGGAGGGGCTGAGGAACAATGGACTTGCATTTCATATTGAGCAGAGTGGAAAATGACTAGCCTCACACCACACGGAGGTTTACGGGTATTGGGGACAACCTTTTTTTTTTTTAAAGATTTATTTATTTATGCATACAAGAGCTGGGGTGTAGGTCAGAAGTGCTGGGGGTGAGAGAGTTTACCAGAGACAGAGCGGGGAGCAGAACAGGCAGATCTAATGAAATACACTGCTGAGGGGAGCAATGGGCGAGGCAGAAAAGTTCTGCTGCTCCCTGTGGGAAGGTCCCCGGCCAGGGGTGGAACTCAGGCTGCAGTGGCTGCAAATAGCTTCGTAGTGCTGGGACTTAACCCCTGCGCTACCAGGGAGGCCCTATTGGGGACAATCTTAGGAATATTTTGTGGCCCCCGCGGGCCCTCTAGGCAGATCCTGATAGAAGAATACCGTTCATGTACAAAAATACTTACTATGTTCTGGATGACCTACTGATGACCTGAGCTATCTCAGAAGCTGGTTTTTCCCCTGATGCCCAAGGCCCCATAGCGGCTGCAAAATTTAAGGTGTGGAAGGTAATTGTTGTTTCTGAGTAGTTGCTGGTAGTTTCTTTACCACCAGCCATTCTTTCCTAATGCAAATCAGCCAACCTTCTCTGTATCAAAAAGATTAGAAGCACAGTGGAGTGGATGTTCATATAAAAACTTCTAAAGTCTTTCATTCCTAGGAGAAACTTAGGTTTCAGATGAACTATCTTAGTTGCTTTTTGCAGCATCCATGACTTAGAATGAATGTATATTTTGTTTTAAAATATTTAAGTGATTCAAAGATTCTGTGGGGTAGAAAAAGGTGGGATCACAGATTTTAGATTCTGAGTGGACTTGTTTACTTCCAAGTATTTGGCGAGTATGTTGCTGTAAACATACAAGAATTAAGCCCTTAACATTACAGATGAATCCAGGGTTGTTGTAGTATGTTGGAGTATGTTGCTGTAAACATACAAGAATTAAGCCCTTAGCATTACAGATGAATCCAGGGTTGGGGAATATGCCCTTTGAGCTATGTTTCAAGAGTCAGAAAACTGAGGCTTAAAATTTACTAGCTCAACAGTCATACAGGATTCCACTCCAAATAATCAGAGTCCTGATGATACCTAAGTAAGGAAGGTGTGCCAGCTATCAGTGCATTCTCTCTTAGATCCAAATTCATTTGTCAGAACACATTCTGGAAAACAGAGTTTGGGTAAACATTTCTTTTACAGTGCGCACTATCTTGAACTTCACCAGTAGAGGGCACTAGAGGGACATGGCAGGAGGAAGTGGCTCTGCTGTTTCTGGCAGTCGCACAGTGGGTCAGCGGTGTGGCTATGAGGACGTTTGGGGAAGAGGTATGAGGATAGACAATACCTCTTGTCCTGTCGGGCACAGAATGTGGGGATATCAGGTAGACTGCATGATGCCTCTGAAGGTCAGTTCTTTCTCCTGCCACCTGCCTGTTTGCTCAATGAGTCTATAAACAGAGTGGCGTGGAGGCAGGGATGGTGACCGCGCATGGGCAACACAACGTATACTTCCCTCGCGCAAGCTGACCTGGTCCAGTTTCTGCTGAGTGTCTAACCTGCCCACCGCTGGGATCAACACCGACCCTGGGTTAGGGCACCACTCCTTGGCAGGACCAGCCAGCCACCTGTCGGCAGACTGATTACACTGGACTTAAGAGAGGGGGTAAATATTTGTCCCCACTGAAGTAGGTACGTATTCTAGATACGGGTTTGTCCTCTCTGCCAGTAACGCTTCTGCCAACACCACCGTTCATGGACTCACGGAACACCTCACATCATGGCAGTTCACACAGCCTGGCCTCTATCTCATCAGGAAACTCATGTGAGCAAAGGAAGCGCGGCAGTGGTACCCATGGAACTGAGTAGGCGTGATATCCTCCCTTACCTACTCGGGGTGGTGCTCAGCCAGCCTAAATGAAGGTGGAATGGCTCCCCGAAGATCAGTTACGCTACACTCCAGTTGGGAGAAAACCCCTTGCAGGCACGGGATTCCATCTCCCAGGATGCGGTTTGTGCCTCAACCACAGCCATGAGGGGGTGCTCTGTCTCCCAGCGCCAGAGTACCTGGATCCACGACTCCAGCAGTGGAAGCGCCACACTCTTCATTTCCAATAAGAACACACTTCCTGACTTGTCCCTTTCCATTCCAGTTTTGAGCTCTGCTGGTTTAAAGATATTAGTTCCCATGAGGAAAAAATGTTTCCACCTGGGGCCACACTAATGGTTCTGCTGAACAGCGGGTTGAGACCCACCTGGCCATTTTGGTCACCTCGCGCCACTGAACGAGCTGGCTTAAAGACGCTTTAATCTACTAACTGGAGTGATTGATCCAGATTACCAAGGAGAAATCAGTTTGTTGCTATACACTGGGAAAAGGAAAACTATGTGCCCAATTTTAAAATATCCAGACCTCCTAGGTCAGGAGAGATTTTCTTCCAGAGGATGACTACAATAGGAGGAAAGGAGGTTCCTCCCACCATAACATCTACAAATGCTCAAAGGTCAGGCAGAAAGGATTTTCCTTTCATAGAAAGGAATAAAGTTAGAAAGAACTGCGAGCGGACAAGCGGGGCGGACACGCAGCACCACTGACCAGTTAGTCAAGGAGTGTATTCCTTTATCGTCAGTCCATTTTGGGGAAACACTGCTGACGAGGGGCTGTTCTACATTTTGATGTTGTTCAGACTGAGAGTGAGTCAGATTTCAAGAACCTGTGGGGAGAAACCAACTAAAGTGTGCTCAGATCGAGTTAACAGGTATTATGTCCAGACTGCAATGGGAACAAATGGGTCGTTTCCACTGATGAGACAGAATAGGGGTTTGAAGAATCTGTGACAGCCCATGTCATAGGTGAAAAAGGGGTCCATGCACAAGTCTTATCTATGTCTATGGAAAAGGAAGGTTCTTTGCAATCATCTGGAACACAAAAGGGTGGAGCAGTTTCTTTTTTTCCTCCAATATTTTTTAAAGACTTATTTATTAATGCACACAAACTGGGGTGTAGGCCAGAAGTGTGGGGTGGTGAGAAGATTCACCAGAGACAGAGCGGGGAGCAAAACAGGCAGATCGACTGAAACACACTGCTGAGGGGAGCAGGGCAAGGCAGAAAAGTTCTGCTGCTCCCTGTGGGAAGCTCCCTGGCCAAGTATCGAACTCATGCTACAGTGGCTCTGGAGAGCTACACAGTGCTGCGCTCAACCCATTGCGCCACCAGGAAGGCCCTTCCGCCAACATTTTTGAGATTTAATTGGAATATGCATATTTAAGGCATACAAAGTATTAAGTTGATACATATATATATTGCAAAATGATGCCCACCATAGCATTAGTACCTCTATCTGCCATATTATTATCATTTCTTTTTTATGGTGAGAACATATAAGATCTACTCTCATTATTAGCCTTCTCATTTCCATCACTCCCTCCTGTGACTTATTTCATATTCAGTATAATGCCCTCAAGTTTCATCTGAGTTGTTGCAAGTGGCAGGATTTCCTTCCTTTCCATGGCTGATTAATATTCCAGATTCCGGGCCTCCCTGGTGGTGCAAGGGGTTAAGTCTCACCAGTATGAGGCTATTGGCAGCCACTGCAACATGAGATTGAGGTGTGTGTGGGGTGAGTTCACCAGAGAGTGGGGAGCAGAACAGACAGAATGACTGAAATACACTGCTGAGGGGAGCAGCGGGCGAGACAGGAGAGGTCTGCCACGGCAGGTGGGTCAGCTCCTTGGCCGGGGACTGAACTCATGCTCAGTGGCTGCGATAGCTTCATAGTGCTGAGACTTAGCCCCTTACACCACCAGGAGGCCCTCATCCCACTTTTAATGGGGTTCTTTTGCTCTTGAATTGTATGAATTTTTTATATATTTCTGATATTAACCCCTTATTAGATAGATGATTTGCAAGTATCTTTTCCCATGCCATAGATTGCCTCCTTATTTTGCTATTTGTTTCTTTTCCTGTGCAGAAGTTTTTTATTTTGATATACAGACACACCCTGGAAATATTGTGGGTTCAGTTTCAGACCACCACAATAAGGCAAATGTCATAAACTTTTTGTTTTCCCAGTGCATATAAAAATTATGTTTATATTATACTGTAGCATATTAAATGTGAAGTAGCCTTGTGTCAGAAACAATGTACATGTCTTAATTAAATGTGACAGACACGAGGTGAGCACGTGCTGTTGGAAATGGTGCCAGTAGACTTGCTCAGTGCAGGCTTGCCACAAGCCTTCAATTTGCTAAAAAAGAAAAACATTCACTGTTCGTAGAAACACAATAAAGTGCAAAACACAAGTTTACCTGTAATTGTTTTTTTTCATATCCAGATCATCGTTGCCAAGACCAGTGTCAAAAGAACTTCTTCCCCATGTTTTATTCAGGGAATTTTATGGTTTCAGGTCTTCTGTGTAACATTTAATCCATTTCAAATTAACTTTTGTGAGTGCTATAAAATACAGGTCCAATTGCATGTAGCTATCCAGTTTGGATTGGGAGGGTTGTTACTCGCAGCGCTGTCTCTAGCAGCAGAGGGCTTAGGTGAAGTTCAACGTTGTCATCAGGAACCCAAGGGAGTCTGAGGCACTCTTGCATGCTATAGTAGTTTTCCATTGCTGCAGTGACAAATTATTACAAACTTGGTGGCTTAAAGTAACACAAATTTATTATTTTACAGTTCTGGAGGTCAGAAGTCTGAAATGGCTCTCGCTGGCCTGCAAGCAAAGAGTCAGCAGAGCTCCATCACTGCGCAGTCCATTTCCTCACCGTTCCAAGCTTCTAGAGGCCACCTGTATTCCTTGGCTCATGGTCCCATTCCTCCACATTTAAAGTCAGCAAGCCAGCTTGGGCCAAGCCTTCCTACAGCATCTTCTACTTTTTTCTCCCTTTCCCACTTTTCAGAACACTGTGATTACACTGAACCTATTCAGATAATCCCGGGTAGTTTCCCATTTTAAGGTCAGTTGATTAGCGTCCCTAATTCCCTTTGGTTGGGTAAGACAACATATTCATAGCTTCTGGGGATTAGGATGTGGACAATCTTTGAAACAGTCATTTATTCTACTCACCTCACTTGGGGTATCATGTCTTTGGGGGGTTCAGGATGGGTTTCACTTATTCAAAGGTAAAGTCTATCTTCTAGTGGTGGACATAAGATTGTCATTTTGGGGAAGCTAGAAGGCGTTTATCCTGACGTTTGGGCTATGGATGGGGAGGTGGCACTAGGTTTGTTCTTGCACGTCTTATTTATTCTGCATTCACCACCATCCTGGGCAACACTGCGCAATTGCCAGTGTTTCTCCTGGTAAATGTTGTCCAGCGGGAGTAGCATCATTCACGCACTGATCAGCTTCTCAACTTCATGGCGCTGGCTTTAGTGTGGATGGATTGTGAGTGGACGCCAGCATCGCTGTGAAAGAGTAATCAGTGTGGTGAGCGCAACGTGCTGCTTCAAGATTTCCAATGACCTCAAGGCACCCATATTCATCCGGGAGCCTGCTGCTGTACTTAATGAGACCATCATGAATTGTGGAGCTCACTGGACATGTGAATAGGAATGTGGTAACATCAAGAGAGAATTCCCAGTGGGAGTTTATCAGTCCTCAATTCCTTCAGTTTGCCTGCCATGGAGATGAATATGCTAGAGTAGACGAGGAAATGTCATATTTGGGTAGGAAAGTGCAATTATTTACATATACATGTACACAGATGTGTGTGTGTATGTGTGTATTCAACAGTGGCTTTTTGTACTGACTTGATTTCTAAAAGATATAGATTTTCTTAGCTTTCATATCTGTCCTGCTGAACATTTATCTCATGGTATGTGGTATATATTGATAAGTTGGGACAACTTTCATGAACAAACCATAAGCAAATTATATTTTAGACATTTCTTAAGAATTTCACAAAGGTCTGAGTGAACTGTAATCTCTTTCAACACTGTCTAATATAGACATGGATGTCACCTTCCTTTCTTTATGGTGGGTGTTTCACCAGGATGCCATTTTACAGGGTGTGTACGGGGTGTACCTGCTTTCCTCCCACCCACATTATATGTTATCTTTAGCATAAGTAACAAGTCTCCTGGGTACAAGAGACCATTAGTCAGCATAGCCTCACATTCATGAAGCGGAGTGGGCAATCTAAAGATGCTCCTTAGTGACCACACGCTTGAGTAGGCCTTTGGTCATTGTTCTTGGGTGGTTTTAGGTTCTGCTTTAATGCCACTGTATTTGAAGAATGAGGCAGTTCCTGTGTTCGGACATTCCTGCCGCCATCCCTCCATTGGGATGCTCCCATTCCACATGTCTGAACTCTGTGCAGCTTTCAAGGCTCAGCTCAGTTGCCTTGCCTGCCTTTAAACTTCATCTAATCAGTCTAGACGGCAGCAACCTTCTTTCTCTGAAATTTTGTCGTTCTCAATGTCGTTTCTCTTTGGCATGGTATGGTTTTGTCAGTTATATTTTCATATGTGCATCACAGACTCAAAGGATTATTAGTTCCCCAACTTGATTGATTATAGTCTGGTCTAGGCTGGTAGCACAGGGGATGAATGAAAAGGAAGACAGGAGACTGATTGGATGTACATGGTTGAGGAAGAGGGTGAAGTTAGAGCTGATGCTATTGTTTCAAGGTTGGTAGCCCCAATGACGAAAATAGATCAAGTTTCCTTTTCTCAGCTAGATTATCCCCATTTTGTCTGTTTGTATAGATGAAGTACTCAATTAATCCTTGTTGAGGTTAATTGAATTCACTCCCACTGGAACCTTTCCTCCATCTCTCTGGTATTTGCCCAGAGTCGCAGTGCCCATGGCATTCTTCCATGTTTGGGCCTGTCCTTGTCAGATGTTGTGGGAAATGCCACCCTTACAAGTCTGTCGCTTTGTGTTCCCTACTCTGCCATATGGGTAAGTTGTGTTCACAACCACAGCCCTACAGCACCTCTGGGTGCCCCACCTTCCTCTTCTGCCTCCTGTGTCCCCTTGGTCATTTTCTTCTCTAGGTTTGAATTTGAGAGAAGCATCAGACCCCACCAACACTGGAATAGTGAATCTATCCGGGGCTTTTTCCTTGGACAAATGTCTTCCTAATGGGGAATTTCTGAATTCTGCCTTTTTTGTTGTTGTGATAGTTTCCCACTAAATTTGACTACTGTATGTTAAGCAAAGGCCCCAGAAATATCCACAATCTAACTCTTGGCACATGAATAAGGTTATAAGACAAATGGAAATTAAGGTTGTTAATCAGCTGACCTTAAAACAGGGAGATTGCATCTGATTATCTGGGTGGGCCCAGTTTGATAGCTGTAGCTTTTTAACACAGAAAAGTGAAAAAGAGGGAGAATCAGAGATAAAGTGTAAGGGCTCATCCCAACATTGCTGCTTTTGAAAACAGCGGAATAAAATCACGAAGTCTTGCGGCAGCCTCCAGAAGAGGACAAAGGCAGGGAAGCAGACTGTCTCTGTAGGGCGTCCAGAAGGGTCGGAACCCTCCTAGCATCTGCATTTTAACCCAGTGATACCTGTGTCTGACGTTAGACCTCCGGAACTATAAGATGATAAACTTGTGTTTAAGCTCTTAATGTTGTGGTGATTTGTACCAGAAGCAATAGAAACCGAATCCACTGAGCACGAAAGTTCTCATGTGCGTGGATTACCTGGAAATCTGATCTATCAATTAAAGAACCGACTAAAAGCCTTAATAAATAACCACCAAACCACTGAAAAATTCTTCTAATCTTTATTTGAACTAAAAATGTAACAGGTAGGTGGTATACAGCTACTCACTGTGCACTCAGAATTTGTCACAGGGCCACGACGGGTTCCTTCCAAGCTGTCCGTCTAGAACATTCATGCCTTCCCTCCCATGGATACCCAGCCCGCTGCTTCTCCCATTACTTTGCCCTGCATTTGCAAGCGCACATGCTGAGGAGCTGCTTATCCTAAATATGTGATACACTACAGCCTACACCCAAAGTGTTTAAATCTCTTAAATCTACTTGCACCCTAGTTCTTTAAAAACAAAACGACTTCTCCCTCCCCCTTACAAAAACTCCTGATTTGATGCCTGAAACTGAGAAAGCAACCTCTCACTCCCCTCCTCTGAAAGGAACTCCAGCTTTCTCAACTACTGTGGCTGATGGAGTGCACAAGGTGTACAAGGTGAACAAATCTCTCATTATGCCTGCAGCGCGATCTTCCATGAGAGAGATGAATTCAATCTAGGGCCTTCCACCCATCTACCTCAGCAATCATTGGGTCCCATTCAGACCTCCTTCCAGATACCTGGTGTTCTAAACAATAGAATTCCCACTTGGGAATCTGATTTTCCCCTTCAGAGGGCATTATCTAATTTTCCCACACTACAAAATTCCAATTCATCTGTTTAACGCCCTCTGGGATTAAGAGCATCATGCAGCTCTTGGATTAATACAGCCGTACTAAGGACCATGCCCCATACACGAGCACGGGGGGGGGGGGGGGGGGGGCATTCATGTTGGTAAAGGTGGGACCAAAAACTCAACGCCTTCATGTGCTGTCAGAAAGTCTCTTAGTACAAGAGATTTGCACCTAGCAAAGATGCAAGGTGTTAGAGTGACAGCCTCAAAGGCAGGAAAAGGCTAGGTTCAGAGATGGCACACACACATTCAGAATTACTGAATCCCTGAATCACGTGCCCCTCCAGCGGAATATGACCAGCCCTGGATCCAGGGGACTTTTACCCAGGGAAAGGTCATCTCCAGGTACAGATATTTGACATTGTATCAAGTCAGTAACAAGACTTTCAAATCCTACATACAAGTCCTTTGAAGCATGTCTTCCTTCCACATTGAAGGAATAAAGGAAATCTGGACTCAGTTTTGTAATGTTGAACGCAGAGGGCCGTTCAAGGCTTCAGATAAAGTTTTGTTAACCAATGTTCTTTCGAGGGACTGTGAGAACCCCTCTGAGCAGACCAAAACGAAACGGTGGGTGCCGATCACCAGGAACAGCTTGCTCG
Source organism: Scalopus aquaticus (assembly GCA_004024925.1). NCBI lineage: Eukaryota > Metazoa > Chordata > Mammalia > Eulipotyphla > Talpidae > Scalopus > Scalopus aquaticus. The sequence goes on along the minus strand of PVIJ01006972.1, from coordinate 68,863 downwards.
CAGACAAACGGGAGTCGTGGATCAATTTCTTGAGGACAGAGTCAACTGCTTTGCTCCATCCTGTTTAAGCTTGAGGGCACATAGGCCCTCCTTTGGCATTAAGGGAAAGGATGAGTTTAGCAAACAATTTGGTGATTTGACCTGGCACTCATTCTCCTCTACAGGATTTGTAGCTGCTGGCTTCATTTACAGTTTATTGCCAAGATGCCAGCAACTAATGTTTTATTGCCAGGGCCCTCAGTAACTGTTTACATTCATTGCCAGGAACTTTCATTATTGCCAGAAACTATTTCTTCCTACTAAATTACAGATAAGCTATTGTGCGTGGAAACTCATAGACAAAGAAACAAAAAATGCAATCGTATCCCTTCACAAATTATCAGTATAAGCAAATCAAATATACAACTGCAACATACACCAAGATACGCTATACCCCATAGCGGCTGTTCAGCATTATCAAGTATCAGAATCTCAAATCAAATTGCTCTATCACCCCAGATTTTCTGGATCTGCAATGATGTGGTGGAACTCAAGAATTTGAATTTCTAACACATTAGTCCATGTTCCTGATGCATCTGGTTGGAGAACCAGTTAAAATCCACTGCATTAGAATATCGAAGGTGTGGCTCTATTCTAGTAAGAGAAAGAATGCTTATTAGCCAGAAATGTGGGGGTGAGGTGTGTTATCTGGGTTAGACAGAGATTTTCCCTAAGTGTTTCTGTTTTAACTTTGGTCCTGGGTGCTGACTGCTTCTACATCTTTGGCTACACTTCAGAGTTTCTGTCCCATGGAGGAAACAGCAGCCAATAAGGCTGTCGAGCAGATCTGTGCAACCAGGAATGTGTACCTCTTATTTTTCCTGATAGGTGTTCCTTGCCCTTGTGAGATAAGGCTTGAAGTTCTGCTTTCTTCCCAATAGCTTTTTAAAGATCTCATTGTGCATGTAAAAAAAGATGTACCCAGTGCAAAGCCTAGCTGCCTGCATCGGAACTTCTTGGATACTGGATACCTGCAGATCATTGTATGTGAACCAGACTTGCCTCTCGAAGTCATAGGCATCACTGATATAATGGCCTGAGTTGGGGGTCTTCCCAAGATGGCTGACAATACCGATGAGCCGATAGGCATGCTTATCTCCCTTAGCATTTCCACTTGTCTTCTCAGCTGATGCTTTTCTTGCCTTCCCTATACTGAAAAAGTCTCTGTTTCTGGGGGTTTTATTGGAACCCGAGGCACCTAGAGAACTCCCATTGGCATCTTGGTAACTAAAGTCTGCAGGTTTTTTGAGGTTCTCCGTGCTGCACAGGGAGTCTGGCTTTGGACAGGTTTGAAGTAGGACCTCCTGAATGGCTTGTTCATAGAATTTCATCCACTCTTGCTGGTGTTTCTGTTCAGCCACTTTTTTGATTTCGCCTTCATAAACATCTTCAGTAGTCTCAGGAAAATTCTCACAGTTTGACTCTTCAAATATAGTCTTTTCCTCATGTTTCTTTGGTTTTGAATTTTCAAGTACTTCTTTAAGATCAACTTCTGCAAGATATGCGCCTGGGTTACTGGTGGATTCACCTTCACGGCTCAGAGAAAGGGAGGGGTCTTTCCCATTTATCATTGAACCGGCTGCTAATTGCCCTTCCTCAGTGTTTGTTCCAACTCTTCCATTTACCAGTTTGGATTCTATTGTGTCTAGTGTAGGATATTTTTCCAGGTGTTCTTGCTGTTGTTCTCTGCTTGATCCTTTATGGGGAATCTGACTTTTCTGTGGCTCAGACTCTTTGGTTGATCCAAAATGGGGAGCCAAAAAAACTTTGGATTTTGCGGCTAACTTTCTTGAAATTTTCGATAAACTGGCAGCTTTAGAAGTCATCTTTCGAAGGACTTTTAAGATTTGCAAATCCCTAACACGTATATTCTTGCCTAAAGGAAGAGGTGGTTTGGTATTTCCATTGCAATGAGAGGACAAATGTAAATATTTGGAAATCACAACTTCCCGGTCATCCTTTCTCAATGACCAATACTCATTAAAGTTGTAGCGTTTCAGATGAACAATGAGGACCCTGGGTAGCCTACTGAATTTGTGCAGAGCTATGGAACGCTTGTGCTCACACTTCTCACATGTATACTCAAGCTCTTCTGCTTTAAAAAAAAGATCAAAAGTAGACTGAATAGACAAAGGATATGCTTTCGGTCCTTGGGGAAGGTTGACCGAGAGATAATTACTCTGATCTGTCTTGAGAATAACATGACCACAGGTTTTACAAATAATAGAGCACAGCAACTCAAACTCGAAATTAGTGATGACAGGGCAAGAGAACACACCGGTGGCAGCACTTCCAGCAAAAACCTGTTGAGGTGAATTTTCTTCTCCAGATTTACTTTCAGTCTTCTCAATGTTGTTGACATTTTCCACGTTCTCTTTCATCTGCTCTAAACAGTGACCCAGAAACTCATGAGCATCATTCTGCATGTTGTCAGAATATATCTCTGCCACTGCTGAAAGGGCTGTTTTAATATTCACAAGCAACCTCTCCTTAATTTTGATGTTGTAAATATCTTTCAAAGCAAGCAGCTGTGCCAAGCACATGCTAAGAGCATCAAGGGAAGATTTACCCCATGGGAAACCCCAACTGAGTAAATCATTAGCAAATGGTGGAATTGAAAATAGGGACTGCAAAACTGCATTCATGTAACAAGTGTTTCCCAAATTGGGGAGGCCTTGCCACAGTTTCTCTGGGTAAAAATCTAAGGTAATCTCAAATCCTTCCCATATAGGGTCATCCTCGGTATACTTTGGATCTGAAAGAAGCGCCAAATGTATTTTCTCACTGAGAGTTTGGAGAACACCAATGCCATCTAGGTAAGCGTTCCCAGTGGACTTGATTTTAAAAGAAGGTTTAAATTCCAGTATCTTACTCATTTTCCATTCTTTCTTCACATGGTGGATTCCACATCTAAAGGGATTTCTCTTGGATTTCTTAAGTCTTACAGATTCATTCTCTTCCATGAAGGTCTGATTCATCTCTGAATCAGATGATAGCTTTCTCTTCTCACACTGAATTTCTAGCTTTCTGCGGGTAAGTGTTGATGCTATTGACGCAAGCAAAGGCATAGGCTGAAGGTTAGATGCTCCATTTCCTTTTCCTGTCTCAAAAGATTCACTACTTGACTTCTTACATCCTTTGCCAGGTGAAGTTTTGTTGCTCTTCTTCTGTTTTGTTGTACCCGTAATGACACTCACATCACCATTAGGTTCCAGGGATGGCTGAAGCTTCTTTTGATGGACTTTGTCCAAGAATCCCTTCAAATCTTTGGCATCTGTGGAGGATAATCTTTCAACAAACAAGAAGTTATTATTTTTGAAAATTAAATGCAGGTGCTCTTGGTTGTCTCCATAAGATCGATGGAACACGTTTTTAATATTATTGCTTAGCTGAAAAGTTGTGTGTCCTCCACTTTTGAAGTACACCACCAGTTTAACTTTCTTTCCATCCACTGTTTCAATGAATGCTTCTTTTGACTTAGACATCCCGACATTCCTATTCCACATTTGGACAAAACCACGAATCATTAGAGAAGCCATTTCTTCTTTACAAATAAAATACACGTACGCTGAATCAGCAATGATCTGGAAGTTTTGATTTGTTTTGCAAGTTCACCACTAGAGACAACAAAGAAATGGTTCTTTAGTTCTCTATACAGAATGATCTTGCTTCTGTTGTTGATTTTATACTACAGGCTCTTCGGGTTCTGGATATCTCTCTCTTTAGTAATAATACCAAAACCTTTGTGGAGCTGCCGGTGTTTGCAGGGAAGCAAAGTCTTGATTCCCAAGGCAAGGTCGCTATAGGGAAAAAAAATTGAAATTACACTGGTCAACAGTGAGATCATAACTGACTTAAAAAGGCCCTAATCTGTAGTATTTTGGTGTGCTGAACATGAATATAACCCTGAACATTTTTTATTAGCTCTCATTTTGCAGATATTTCTTATAATTCATTTTATGTTTCACCGTGTAAATTTATCCAATAGGACAACAACATCCTGAATCAGCCTAGAATGATGTTAATATTGCATCACATTGCGTAATACCATCATGAACACATCATCCAGAGTTGATGGCATCATTTTCTGATGCAATGCAATACTACTGCCAGGTGGCTGCTGAAGTAAGCTGACGTCAGCAGTGCACTCTAGAAAGCCCTGTCGGAAAGGTTGAACATTGAAAATATTTCAGACTTTGTGCGAGACAGTTGAAGCTATTGTTCCATAGAACTGTTATTCTTTTATCCATTTAGGCACAATACAGAACAGTCATGCCTCAAAAGTGCGTGCATAGCATGGACAGTTTCTGCTCTATTTGTGGGGAAGTGACATTTGCCAATCAGAAGAAAAGTAGCACTTCTCAAGTGAAGAAGGCTTATCATATTGACTTCGGATGCAAAGTTGGTGACCAAGACAAGCCTTGGGCCCCCATTGAACCACTGTGAAAGCTGTGTTGTACATGGAGCACATGTACAACACAGCTTTCACAGTGGTTCAATGGCAAAAGACCATCACTGCCGTTTGCAATCCCCATGGTGTGGAGAGAGCCAAGCAACCACATAAAAGACTGTTCCTTCTGCTTGGTTCCTCCTCTTTCCGGCGGAATAACGAAGCAAAAGAAGTTGAGAATTGTCTACCCAAACATTCCGTCTGCATTGAGATGACCAGCTCAACAACTTGCTGCAGGGTGATGCCAACAAGCATGGACTGCTTTTAGCCTAGTGTCTACAAACTTTCTTGGGAATGTTAGGGCAGAAAACTACAAGGAACTAGTAGAAGACATGCTGATGCAGTATCAGAAACTTGGCTGCAATATGTCTCTAAAGATCCACTTCCTTCATTCCCATCTGGATTTCTTCCCTGAAAACTGTGGTATGGAAATGTAAAAGATATGAATAACAAAAAAAAAATTAGAAAAAAATAAACAAAAAACTGTGGTATGGTTAGTGATGAACATGGCGAATGTTTTCATCAAGATATCCCAACTATGGACCAAAGATACCAGGGAAAATGGTCCACTACAATGCTGGCTGACTACTGCTCGACACTCCCCAGAGATGCTCCTGAACAGCTGTACAAGAGTCAAGTGAAGAAATCTGAGAAGTAGTCTATGACTTGATTTTTTTACAGGTATTAACCATAGGCCTATTACTATTGGCATGCATTTCGTGATGTAAACATCCATTTATTGCAGATTACAAAAAAAACTAGAGCCAAAATTAGAATTTGACTGTTATATTCGTGTTGAGCACATACAAACTGATAAGAAATGACTAATTTTATTTCAGTAACATGACTTTTGTAAAAATTTGTTGACCAGTGATTGGCATGCATTTCGTGATGTAAACATCAATTTATTGCAGATTACAAAAAAAAAAAACTAGAGCCAAAGTTAGAATTTGACAGTCATATTCGTGTTGAGCACATACAAATTGATAGGAAATAACTATTTTATTTCAGTGATACGACTTTTGTAAAAATTTGTTGATCAGTGTTATTTAAGGTACCAGAGAAACATTTGGATAGGACTCAAATTCTACTCCTATATTTACTAAGTCTCCTCTGCCCTGCAGTACTAGATTCTGTTCTGATTAATTTCTCTACTTCAACTGAAATCATTAAACACTTGGAAGATTTTCAATACATGACCGAAGACCATACTGACCAGTGCCTTGGGGGAAGGAAGACTGGGGTGGTGGGGAGGCAGAAAGGGTACTGGACTGGTGCTTTGGTGGAGAGTGAGGAGAATATGTGCACATATGAAAGAGCAAAAGGTTTAACCCCAAAATAGAAATAAAGGTAAAAACTCAAGTTAAAAAATATGCTATCCTTTGTGATAGTATGATCCCACAGGGCAACCACAATAAGTGAATAAAAAGGCAGCAAAAAAAAAAAAAAAGGAAGGCACTATGCAGCTTTCAACCTGATACTCAACCTGATAGCAGATGAGTAACTCTTGATGGCCAAAAATTTGAAAGACTTCATACATGGGCCACTAAAAGTAAATCAATTTTCCTCCTTCCAAATTCAGTTATGTTCCTTTCTTTCATTTGGTACTAGTGGAAGATTTTAAATTAAAATGTATCAGTTGGGGCCTTCCTGGTGGCACAATAGGTTAAGTGCAGCACTATGAAGTTATCCAGAGCCACTGCAACATGAGTTCAATACCCGGCCAGGGAGATTCCCACATGGCGCGGCAGACCTCTCCTGCCTCACCTGCTGCTCTCCCCAACAGTGTACTTCGGTTGGTCTGCCTGCTCTGCTCCCCACTCTGTCTCTGCTGAATCCTCTCACCACCCCACACCTCTGGTCTACACTCCAGCTTGTACGCATAAATAAATAAATCTTTTAAAAATTAAAATGCAATAAATGTATCAGTTGTCCCAGACTCTATTCATCATTAAATAAACTTCAGAAATAGTGATTCTTCCTCCTTGCCATTCACACACCAGATCAAAACACTCAGGTAACTTATTAAAAAGTTACGAAAGTCAGTGCGCTTTTCTCCCATTTTACCCACATACTCAGTTTATTACATTTGATGGATCACCTACAAATATAACCGCTGATGTCGAAGGAGACAAAGTTGTGCTACTCCTGGTCACAGGTGGAGGTGGGACCTATGATGTCAAGAAGCTTGCTGCCAGGTTCAAAAACTCCTGGTAGAAACTCTGCTCGATGCAGGATTACTATTCATGCATGTCTGCTCCATGCTGGCCGCCGTGGCAGTGCTTTCAAGGACAGGGGCTGTGAGATTTCACTGTCCCTAAACTACTACAAAGCCTGTATGTCACTGCACGATTATCCCAATAGAGAAGCACCCTGCTTCCAGTGAGCACAAAGGATCTGGGAACATATCTTTTCATTGCCATTTTCTGGAGCTTCACACATACTCAAATACTCAGGGTGGGGAACAGTGTTTTGCAGAAGAAAGGACCTCCTGAACTCGGACTTCTTGGGCCCTCCCTCAGCTCTATATAATGTCTAGCTTAGTCTCATCCTTTGCAGAGCAAATAAGAAATTGGCCTTTGGGAAGAATGCCTGAGAATGCAAAAGCACAAGTTATTAATTTTACATTAAGATGATTTAATGAGGACTTGTGAGGCTTTTGGAGTATTTACCCTCTGTATGTTGTATTTATATCTCCCACCATTCATCCTTTCATTATTTCCAGAGCAAGAAAAACTTGAAAACAAATGTGAATACACCTTTCAAATTTGAATGTACCTTTCTCCTTCCCAAAGATTCATTACAAAAGGAGAAAGTTTGGAGGAAGCTACAGGAGGCAGATAAATAAATCCTAGAACATTTCAGCTCAAAGACTGTGAGAAAATAATATGGCTGTGTCAGATCTCTTCCACCGACATCTGATTACAATCATGATCGCCCAATACACTCAAGGATGTCTTTGCGGTGCTGAATGGGGAGGGGGGGGGGGCAGGTCACGCTACAGAAGATGGTTTGGTACCGGGGCAAGTTTTCATTATTTTATTTTACAAGGTCTTTCATTTGCAAACATGTGGAGTGAGAGAATAAAGGTACTTTGCATATGGGGGGGAATTCTGTTCAGTTGACCAAACAAGCCTGACCAGATAGGCATGATGAAGGACGCATGAGCTAGCATGCCAGCCCTTCTATGCGCTAAATAGAAAAGACGGGGCCAGGGCACCCTTGGTGGCACAAGGGGTTAAGTCTCAGCACTATGAGGCTATGGACAACCAAGGCAGCATGAGTTCGATCCCTGGCCAGGGAGCTTCCCACATGGCCCAGCAGACCTCTCCTGTCTCACCTGCTGCTCCCCTCAACAACGTATTTCAGTCAGCCCGCCTGTTCTGCTCCCCACTCTGTCTCTGGTGAATCCTCTCACCACCACCCCCATACCTCTGGCTTACACTCCAGCTCTTGTATGCATAAATAAATAAATCTTTTAAAACAAGAAAAAACAGGACCAGATAATCACCATACAAGTGTCCACTAATTTCTGGGTATCTCCAGTAATCCCAAGCAAGAGCTCTGAAAAACCAAACAATTTTAATTCACATTTATTTTAAATTAAACATAGCTTAGTAGCCTTAAACAAGTCAATTCCACTACCAGGCCCATTAAACTAAGTGGAAAACGGTCGTTACACTTCTACCCTTCCTTTGAGGACTCCGTTCTATGAAACTGATTCTAGGTAGAATACACTTAGTAAGCATGTTGGACTTTCCAAGACAGTCCAAATAAAAGATATTTTCTCCACCAATTAGATGACATGCATTGAACCTGGGCTTGGAAACGATGGTCACCATACAAAACATATTCCAGACTACAAGCAGGCAAATAGGCTAGGTTTAGCAAATGGAAAGAGGGAGTTCTCAAAACCCAAGGGTATTCATCTATCCATTCATTCCCTAAAATGTGTAGCATACCAGCAAACATTATATTAAGTTGTAGATACAGAAGAATGAAAAGTAAACCATGCTCTTACAAAACTTTCCTTCTAGCAGAGGGGAAGAAAATGTACACATAAAATACACAGAATATCAGATGGCCGTAACTGTTCAGAAAAACACAAAGATATGGGGACAGGGCATGGGGGATGGGGGGGCCCCTGCCTTGTAGAGGGTAGCCTGGGAAGGCCTGAGTGATAATGATGACATTATACAGCAAGGTCTTGAAGGAAGTGAGGGAGCCAACAGTAAGATGCAGGGTGCGCTTGGTAGGAAGAAAAATAAATAAAAAGGTCCTCAGGTGGGACTGTGCTTAGCATGATAAAAACAGAAAGCAACGATGTGGTAAGCACAAGGTGTGAAAGTTTTATAAAAGAGCAGGAGAGTGAATGGCCTAGAAAGATCGCTGAGCAGCACAAAGGGCTGACTCAAGGCTACTGGTCATGAATTTACAGTGAGGCCAATCAGCATATTAGTGGTTTTTTCTCCAGCTGTTTTTAACAGTCCAGCTGCCGTAGTACAGATGTGTCACAGGCAGAGCCTTGAATTTAACTTGCTCGCCATTTTGCCCTTCATAAATAACGAAGTAAGAGGAGAGAGGGAGCTGAAGGTGTAGAGAAGGGAATGATTATAAATATGAACCAGAAAGGGTGAAATAGGGTAGAGGACAGAAACATGTTAAGGCCTAAATCTCATGAAATATTAGGGGGTGGGGCAGAAGCATCAGGGGAGCAGGAGTTCAGCTCTCATTTCAGGAGCTATAATTCTCCTTCCTGCTTCTAAGCAGCTGTCAACTGCTTGCAGACTTCCTTCTCCTATTCTCCTCCCACCTTCCTTTCTGCTCTTCTTTTCATTCTCACCCTGGCCCCAAAGCTGGAATTAACTAAAGGGGGGTGGGGGGTGGAGAGTGGAAGGTTAGGGGTATGTGGGCAGGGTTGGAGGCAGGCCTGATCAGATGGGGGAGGGAGACCGTCCCCTCTCCTTTTTTCACCCTCCCAAGACTGGGTTAAAGGTCAACACATCAAGAGGCACAGTGCCTCTGGAGCATTAGCAATTAAATCCTGTCATTATGCTGGGTCCCAGCTCCAGTGCACATGGCTTTTCAAAATGACTGGATCAAGGCAGACTCTGCTTCTTTCTCTGGTTTAAAGGTGCATTTCTGCACTCAGCAAATGTCCAAATCATTGTATAGCAGGGAAATGCCATTATTTTGCCTCTTGACATACACTGCACATAAATCTCTCCATAGGAGGCCCTGACCAAAATGGGGAGAATTCTCTAGACTAGCAAATTGTTCCCATGAACTATTCAAGCTTTGAACCTTTTCTGAGACACAGACTTGGCAGAGCTTTTCTTGTTTTGTTTTTCATTCTTTTAAAATGATTATGTTAGTGCTATTAGTAAGACATAGTTGATTAGGAAAACAGAATGCAATTATTTTCCTCAAGTTAAATATGATTTCATTAAGTAAGAGTGCTCTTTCATGAGAAAGTGCACATTTGCTGCGCTGAAATCATGATAAATGAGACTTTCTGGAAATAAACTCCTTTTCTCTTATTCCAACCCTCCTAGTATTTTGTAGCCCTTTTTCTAAGTATTGCATTTATTTGTTTATTCACTCTCCAAAATATTTGTTGAGACCTAGTCAACTATGGACATCGACTGTGGACAAGATCCAAACATGAAGCTGTAAGATATTCCTCACCTCTGACAGGATGTAAAACAATATACAAACGACGGCAGTACAAGGGCAAGCGCATTAAGTAAAACTCAGTGTCACCTAAAAGCCCACATTTCCTGCCATCTCAGCGTCTTGTAGCATTTCCTTGCTTCCTGGAATTTCCTAATAATCTCCCTACTTTGGTCTTAGTTCTAGCCTTCCTTTTAAGTGTCTAAGTGCCCTTTCATCCTGAAGTTTGCCAGGCCTTATTTGTCCTGCCTCAGAAATCACAAAGCATTGGCTTTTTGTCAAACTGTCTCTTATTTTGTGCTACCTTGCATTATTGCTGCTTCATATGCCCCAATTACAAAGTTAGTAGACACTGGAGAGCAATGAGTTTGGTTTTGGTCTGTGTTGAGTGAAACTTTCCGCTGTCTAGAAAATCACGTCCCTAACGGTGAACAAGTAGGAGTCCTTTCAGAGTTGGGGGCCAAAGAATTCTCATTTTCCTTAAGAAAACAGTGTCCACTTGAGACTAAGTGAAATAAATCAGGAGAAAGACAAATACTGTATGATTTCACTCCTTTGTGGAATATAGAGAAAAAAATAACCAAACAAACAAAACAAAAATAAATTTAGACTCTGACAACAAAATGGCGGTTACTAGAGGGGGAGAAGGAGGACAGAATAGGTTGGTGGAGGATGGTGACTGGACATTCCATGGTGGAGGTGGTGTGAAATATGCAGTTGCTGAGGTGAGAGACTGTACACATGAAATCAACCTACACAGCTTTGTAAATTAATGTTACCTTAGTAAAATGAAAACAGTGTCCAAAGTTTCAAAATAAGAACTGGAAGGGCAGGCAGGGGCGAAACGAAAAGGGCTGGAAATGTGACTGAACAATGACAAGAAGACCAGACCGGTGACTCAACAGTGAGCACTACTATCTATCAAATCTAAAGTGCAGATGTGTTTTAATGAAGCAATTCTTTTCTTTTTTTCAGTTTCCAAGTTATTTTATTCAGAATGTTGTGTGTTTCCTGAATCAATAAGCACTATACAAAACAACGTAAAAATGGCTACCATTTTCTCCCCCCCTGCTACCCCCATCTGGGGACAGTCTGCTGGGCCACCTAACTCAGGGTTCTCCCTCCAGATTTGGTCCAGCAAATGAGGTTAAAGCAATTCTTCCATTAAGGTTTTGTCCTATGGATGTAATTGTAAAATTATGTAAATCTTTTTAACAATCAGCATCTTTTACTTATATAGTAAGTCTTAAAGACACCTACGAGACTTTTCCCTCTTGCTTGGCAATATTGGCAAAGGTGCAAAATCGGATGCACATTATAAAAGAATTGTAAAATTCAAGCCAACATTCAAGGGGGGGAAAAGAATTGCTACACACATGAAGAAAATCAGCAGTTATCAAATATTATTTGAAGTAAAGATATTCATTGGTAGGGAGCACTGTGGAATTCAACCTGCTCCTTTGTCCAAGGCAAACGAGAGGTGGGGACTAAGACTGGGGAATTGTTTCCAGAAGAGAAGTGTGACTGCGTATTTCCTGAGCAGCCAAAATGTGTTAAGTCCAAGTCCACATACTATGAGTGGTAAGAGACCTGGAAAAACTTGTTTACTCTGGGGGGAGGTGGGAGGGGCACACTACCTGGTGTCTGACTCAAACTGAGAAGTCATGATGCAGAATTCAGTAGTCCCTATGAAAGGATAAGAGGAGACAACAGTGAAAGCAAGTTTCATTTTCTCCATTTGGAGAGGAAATGGTACAAGATTCGTGTACTAAGTGAAAGATAACTGGGCCACAATGTCGTGAAGCAATCATCCCAAATGAACTGCTGGCAAGAAAAAAAGTGACCCTCTGAAAAAGAGGACCTGGATTTACTGCAGGAGTTTAGTAAATAAGGGGGAAATCACAAAAGATAAACTGGATCCCTTGGTACTTTGCTCTACAGCAACGTCCCAGTCCCCCCCAAAATTTTAAGGCTATCATTTCAAGATCTGAATGGAGTAGATTCTGCTGTTGTGGCTCAATCAGGGATGTTTTCGCCTCATTCAACACAAGGGGGAGCTATAGCATTTTCGTTTCCATGGCAAGAAGATCAGCTTGGTCCAGAATACATGTGACACAGGTCTAGAAAGAGCTGTGAGGGGGCTTTGCATAGTCACTTTTTGAGAAAATGAACTTGAATATATATTAAATGCCAGAAGTACTGGAATGAAAATCCCTGACATGCCATCAAAACATCCATCTCATTTATCTGAAGAATCAGGTCCCTGAACAGGACAAACACAAAAATTTCTAAAATATCTTTAAGAATGGCTTCTCAAAACCTAAATCACCCCTCTAGCCCCTAAAAAGTGTTTCTCATTCATCTTCCTACTTATGTGGGCCCCTCGTTCTGTACACCAGATCTTTGCTGCCATTCTGAAAAAAAGCATGAGCCCATGCATGCGTGTGGAGTGTGTGTGTGTCAGAGAGAGAGAGAGACAGAGAGAGAACTCCAAAAGCAAAGAAACTCAAATTCAGTGTTTCCACTACCTTATCTGGAACTTTGCAGCTCCTGCTTCTGAGATGTCTCACTGTTCAGAGCTCTACGCTTAGCTCATTCTGGAAGGAAAAGGAACTCACAAAGCTTGAATGAAGAAATGAACAGCTGCTCTGGTCTTGCATCCTTGAACAGAGTCTCTAAGAGTTTAACAAACCACTTCAGCCCTCTTCTTTCCCTGATGACATTTGAGGGATGGTAATGTGGTGTTAAAATGGAGCTCATCCCCCAAGTAAAGCTCTGCTTCTAAGTTCTGAGCTACATTTATTAAAACAAAACAAAACAAAAAACCCACAACAAAGGCATAGCTAAGTAAACACCTGACTGCAGAGGGCACAGAAGACTTCAAAAATAGGGAGCGGAGCCTCACCCAATGACCTGGCTTCCAATTTACCCTCCACAGAACTATGACAAAATGGGGAAGTCTTTCAAACCCCGAATGAACTTTAAACGACAGGAAGGCATGACTAGTGAGCAGTAGAGGCCTGTCACATGGAACCCTAAGTTACCACTCCAACTCCCTCAACTTGTAGCCAGTGATCAGGGTCTAGATTAACTGTTACCCCTTCAGGAATTTGTCCATCATCTCCCAACCTAGTGGTATCCTTCTCTTCTCCTCTCTTCTCAACTTTTGCTTCCTAACTCTGTGAACTTTATTTTTTCAAAGATTTATTTATGTATTTTATTTATTTATGCATATTTACGAACTTCATTTTTTTCAAAGATTTATTTATTTATGCTGAGGTGTAGGCCAGAGGTGTGGGGTGGTGAGAGGATTTACCAGAGACAGAGTGGGGAACAGAACAGGTGGATCCATTGAAGTACACTGCTGAGGGGAGCAGTGGACAAGACAGGAGAGGTCTGCCGCACCATGTGGGAAGCTCATTGGCCGGGGATCGAACTCGTGCTGCAGTGGCTGCTGATAGTTTTCATAGTGCTGAGACTTAATCCCTTGTACCACCAGGGAGGCCCCTCTGTGAACTTTATACCTGCAAAGCAGCAGGACCTATGTGTTTGCCTAGTTCACAGGTGCTGAGAAGCAAAATTGTGTGCCCCACACAGCTTACTCGTCTATTAACATGTCTACATATCCCACTATAGCCATTAAGATGACTTTGTATTTGGAAACATTTGCCCAGGAACATGTAAGTTGCAAAGAGCTTGATCGTTCATTCCAGCAACTCTTTAAAGAAGGCATCAAGTGACAATGTAGACCTCAAGACTTTTTGAACATCTTGCCTCCAAATTCCTGTTTTGCTATGCTCACCTCATGATATAAACTAAGATATCATGATATTTACCCTTTCCTAATCAAGTTGAATTGCACCGTCCCACTAGGAGACTTCAAAGTCTCAATATCCCAGCCTCTCCCTTCTTCTCCTAGAATGTTATTAGAATCTGTCAACATGAAAGTTCTCTCTTATATTGGTAAGCAATAAACTCAATTAGCTTGTCTTGGCAACAGAGCATTCTGGTAATGTTTTGGGGAGCCAGGATTCAACATCTTCCCCAATAAATATTAAATCAAGCAATGCATGGGGTGAAATAATGGTTAATTTGGCTTTGGCAGGTATAAGGTAAATACTTTAAGGGTTGACTTTGAAGGGATTTGGATTGGTTGTTTTTATAGCCACTTTTTCATGGGTTTTACTTTTCCATGTCTGTGACTAGACACACGAGAGCACATGTGACAGAACCCACATGCCCTAGAGCAGAGGCTAATTTAAAGGCAACACTAAAGTGAAACAATTGCTTTCTTTTCTTTTCTTTTCTTTTTATATATATATATATATTTATTGTTTTTTATGTCTTTTACATTTTGTATTCCCCTTGGGTAGCCCACCACCAATTCACCCGTGATCCATCTCCATGGTCCCTTGTGTTTAGTGTCTACTTGTTTCTGTTCAAGAAGTAAAACACCTTTGGAATTTGGGGAACGACCCATGTTACTTTTGTCTGAGTTGCTGCTGGTAACTGTGCAGGCTTCTGCTGGACTTATCACTCACCGAAAAGGTAGAGATAGAAAGAAGGAAAGAAAAATAGATTCGTGACAGCAGCTCGATCAATAATACATTGACTTACTCAGTGCCTCCTGACGACGGTCAGAATTCACGAGGATTTTCTTGGGAACTTGCAATTTTCTCACTGAAAGAGACAATATGTTGTATTGGGCATCTCCTTCTGCAGTTATTTTCACCAATTCCCAATGCATTTTTTCATTTGTGCTGAGGGCTGATACATTTATCCATTTCCAAATACTGAGGCAGGTGTATTTTCCATACAGAATTATGAAGTGGGTGCCACAAAAATATTACCCGAGTTCCTCGTTTCCAAATGAGGGAAAAAAAGCCCATGGATAAATGATTGGCTGGAGAGCACAAGTCCCCTTATATTCCTTAATTACCAGCACATACACTGTCCAAGCACTTCTCACAAGACCTGAACTCAGAGCCTGAACTGATATTACCACGTGGTATTGTTCCAAGCCTCAGTGAGGATTTCCATTTGCATTTGCATCCAACTGGATATGTGAAAACAAAGCACATATCGAGAAGAATCCAAGTTCCTTCTCAACATATAGACATTTAGGCTGATTACTTACTTCCATGTTGAGGGCTTGAAAAACATGCACAGAGACTGAAGGGGCCAGGGGCTTGAGTGATGCCTCCTTTGGTATGAAAACAACGAGGCCAATGCTCAAGAATACTGGACAGAGCCCAGTGAATGCACTAGAGTGGACTGTTGCCAAGCATTTGTTTTTCAGTGTTATGTTGTTGTTGTTTTCATAATAAAGGGGGGGAGGGGTTTAAAATGAAAGCCAGCTACCCAAGGGAGATGTTTACTTTTCTGAGATACTAACTTTCCCTTCTGTATATAACCACAGGGTGATTAATGCTTGCTAATTGAGGCAGCACAAGCAAACCATCTTAATTTATATTAAGAAATCAAGAATTATGGTAATAAACCAGTGTATGTGTACTTTGTGTACTTTTAGATAGATAGTGAAACAATCAGTTTAATATTTTCCATTTACTATTTGTGGAATAGCACAGTTAAATAAATAATGACAATAAAGAAATTCAAGCACATGGTACTCTTATCTCTTAATTCTAATATTTCCTGTTTTTCTAACTGAATGCCTTTTTCCTTTTGTTCATCTGTCACCCAAGGCTACTGCCACAGCTTTACACCAGCTGTTTCCATTTCTACTTAGCTATTACATAGAAGCTAAGTGATAACAGCCTATCTCCTCTTTGCTACTCCTACCAACATTTTAGCTTCTGCACTTTTCTCTTCCACTATAGCCCTTCTCCAGGCCGAGGATTTTAAAGCTTTTTAAAACACACACACAAACATGTCGTGCCTCTAGCCACCTCAGAAGCAGGTGATTTTACCAATGGTTTCTTAAAAGGGTGATGCTTTTGAGCCACCACAGAAAGCTAAACAGAATTAAAGCTGAAACAGATTTCCTCCTCCTCCTCAGAATCCTTATCTACTCTTAACTGACTTCTTCAGGAACATTTAATCCTTACTGTATTGTAATGTTAAGTGGCTCAACACACCACACAGGAAAACACCTCAGATTACCCAAAGCAGCATTTTCAGCCATTAATATACACTAGAGAATAGAATAAGAAAATAATAAGAAGCAATATTAAGCACAAGACAGAAACATATGCAAAACCACGTTATCTATTTAAAAGAATCTTGATCTTAACATTCTAAGAGTGGGTGTGTGGTCTCTGCTTCACTACTAGCCAACTCTGTAAACTGGGAACTCACCCTCCCCTTCATGGACCCTCTGTGTCTTCTAGTCCAGCACTGAGCAATAGAAATTTCTGGAAATGTACTATGTCTGTGTGATCTAATATGATATTCACCAGCTACAGGTGATTATTGAACATCTAAATGTGGCTAAAAATGGAGGATCTCAATTTTTCATTGTATTTAATTTTAATAGCTACAAATGTCAATTAGCTACCATTTAAAACAGCACAGATGCGTAAAATAAGGAGATTGCAGGCACAGCTTAACATGTTGTCAGTTCTGGAAACTACTGCGGTATCTACTTCTATGGGACACATACTATAAGTTGACCGACCAAATCCCCGTCTACAACACCTCCCTATCCAATCCCCCTTCCAGAGTATATCTGACTTGCAGCGGGAGTCTAGTGAGTGTTTACCTGATAAAGACATGCCTAGAAAGACTCTTTTTGCCACTCAACACTCTTTCCCTTTTCACCAATTGAATACAAAAATGACAGCTAGAATAAGGAAGCCCTCCTGTCTCATGAGACAAATATGAAGATGAACACAGCAATAAAGAAGCCTTATTAATTCCAAAAGACAAGCATGAAGATGAAATACAACCACAATTGAAGAAGGAAAATATTTCTTAAGAGCATAGTTCCTTGTAGATGTCATTGAGCCACTGCAATAACCATCATACTTATTTAAGGTACTATAATTCTGCATTGTTACTTGCAATTGAAAACCCAGGTCTGTTGGATATAAAATACCATGAGTTTAAAGCCCAAAGGTTGGAAGAAAAGGAATTTTAGATTGTTGAATTGGAAGGCTAACAAGTTCAGGAGGGCAGAGGAAAATGAAAGAAGGTAAGAGGATTGATCCTTAATGATCTAGAGCTCCAACAGCAGGAGTAAATTTATTACCAACACACTTTTTCTGTCCTATAACCCTGTAGTTGCGTTGACATGCAGTAAACCTTTTTGTTACAGTCAAATATGCCTAAATGATATTTAGTTTCAATCATGATGAATTCCATGTTCACGTGGGGAAATCTTAAATAGAAAATTTAAGTTACTTAAGTGAAAAATAACTAAAACAATTAAATGCCTACTTGTTTAAGCCACTAGAGGTACTTTTCTATTAAACAGTTTCCTGGTTTTTTAACTTTCTCTTTTAGTCTGAAAGAGTGGGATTCTGACAGCCAGCGATTAAGTGGTAAGAACAGGTAAAATTGTAGAAATGAATGACCAGCACCCACAAGGTAAATGCAGGAGTGTTACTCTCCCCTCTGGGTGGAGAGTTTGGTTCCATGAGCGCTATGATTCAGAGAACTAGTGAGTCCAACGTGTGGTCCTAGAGATGAAGGATGATGAAAAAATGTTCTAGGACAGTCTGAGTTTAAAAGACATCGCAGAAGTAAATACTGCTACAGCTCGGAAGTCCAAGCAGCACACACAGTGGGGGTGGACGTGACACTCAGATCACAAGTGCATCTGATTCCACATGTGTGACCGACTGACTCAGCGGGTGCCGCTGTTAGAGGGTTACAGAACCACTTGAAGAGCTGAATTTAAAATGCAGGAAAGGAAGTCAATGTGTCTGAAACTACCAAAAAGGTGAGAAAAATGTACGCTTTTATTTTTATTCCTGTTAAAGATGTCACAAAACAAACGCCAAGGACTGGGAAAGAAATCCCTCCACTCCCGATCACTGGAAATATCAATCTGATTGTCTTTTAAGTTATTTCCAAGTGGATGGAAATTGTGTCATGAGAAGGTTGTGTGTACAGAGACTGACAGGGAGCTGAGCGTGAGCTGAACGGACGCAGACCAGAGCGAGGGCACCGCTGTGGATTTTGTCAGTGGGGAGGCAAGCCATGTGCATGCAGCCTTCAACCAAGGTAACCCACGACCCGCCCACAAGACCGGTGCCAAGGACACACACACGCCACAGTGAGAACATGAGAGGCCCTGACAAGAAGCATCTCTCCCTACAAAACAGAAAGGGGGCGCACTGGTAGCCATCTCCTCTTGCTGCATCAAGAGGGCCTTTCTGTGTCAGCAAAGAGAATATTCTACATGAAACGAAGTGCACCACGGGCTTTCTCAGCAACATGCCATAAATGTTCTTTTCTTGGTTAAAAGCTATTGGAGTGGGTTCTTTTTCTGACACTGTCGATTGAAAATGACTTGACTATATGATGGAAAGTGACTCCACTAACATACCAGCTGTGCAGTATTTGGTTCTGAATATATCAGCACTGTAAGAAGTCCCCCTGACATGGGTATGCTAAGAAAGCAGGGTATCAGCTATGACTATGGTAGGCGCTCATGTCGCCTTAAAAACATGCATAGAAAAACATCTGGAGGGCTAACACCTTCTGCTATTATAAAACATTCCAACTTGGGACAAGCAAAAAGGCAAGCAGAATTCATCTTTTCATGTGAAAGCTGACTGGCCAGGTCAACGCGCTTCTCTCGCTGGCAGTAAGTCCCACCTCCCTCCGCATGCCAGGGGGCCACAGAGCAGGAACCTGAGATTGGTAAATGCACAAACAAAAGGGCCTCCCTGGTGGTGCAGGGGTTAAAGTTTCAGTGCTATCAAGCTACTGGCAGCCACTGCGGCCTGAATTCAATCCTCAGCCAGGGAGCTTCCCACATGGCGCAGCAGACGTCTCCTGCCTCCACTGCTCACCTCAGCGGTGTAGTCAGTCGATCCGCCTGCTCTGCTCCCTACTCTGTCTCTGGTGAATCCTCTCACCACCACCACCCTTACCCTTGCACCTCTGGGCTACATCCCAGTCCTGGTATGCACAAATAAATAAATCTCTTTTTAAATGCACAAACAAAAGAGCCCTTGGTCCTTAGCCTCACAGCCAAGTTTGTCAGATAAGAGAAGATTTAAGAATCTGAAACCAAGACTAGAACCTAAGCACGGAGCCGCCTATGTCCCAGGGCACTCATTAAGTGAGGGGGAGCACCTTAAGGTGAGGAGCAGCACAAAGGTCCAGGGTACAAGGAGTCCACTGGTTGGAGAAGAGAGTTTGGGTAAGGAGCATGTTCATTATTTCAGTAACTAAAATCTCCTGCATAAACTCCTTATTCTGATTTCTACTTGCTAGTGTAGAGTGTCCTTTCCAGGGGCTACACTTCCTAACGTAAGGGCAAGAGGTTAACAGCCTTCCAGAGATTCAAAAGGAGTGACTCATTCAAGGTTCTCTAGCCAGCATTTAATTCTTTAACTACAGATGCGGCTGGCCAGGTGGAAGTGCCATTGGTCTCGGAGTGCCAATGAAATTTTTTTTCCTACCCTCCTCTTTTCTACTCACTTTACATTTTCCCTCCTGGGTTTTAATAATGCGTACAGCACCGAGGCACCGTCATTTTCCATACCTAAACTGAAACGGGTCCTCATAATAGTTCTATAGCACTGAACATTCAAGTCACAATTGCTGTCTGGTTTGCCTTACTCTGCCTTAATGGCCAACAGAAAATACTCCCAGAGACCTTTATAGGAAAGCAGAGAACTTCTTAACATAATAATGGCATCTTAACAATCCAGTAGACTGCATTATGGGCTTAGCTGGTTTTAAGATTCTGTTCTTTTCCAAGCTTCTGGTGCACTTTTTTCTTCTCACTACCCATAATGAACCTCTTTCTCTTAATTTATCAGTCACTCAAAATCTAAGTGACTTGAAAATTGAAGACCGTCTACTGGGATAAATTATTTGGTGTAATAATGCCTAATGATACAACCTAAATAATCTTATCAAGCCTTAGTCCACAAAATAACTGGTTCCTAGGTACCATCATTTAACTGCAAGGTGGACAATAAAATTACAGGTGCTATTTATAAGCTAAAACACTTGCTAGACTTAAAAGACAAACAAAGCAGCTGCTGTTTACATTCAGATGGCTGGAATCCCAGCATCAGAGATCATCCCGACGTACAGAAGCTAGTTACCGGGCTCAGGTACTAACTGATGATGGAGGATTGCAGCAGAAAATTTGGGATGGAGGCTTCAGGAGGCCAGAAACTAGAGGCGTGGGGAGGGGGCGGGGGCGGTGGAGTGGGGAAAGAAGTAATTAACATAGTCGTTAAACCGGCTATGGAGATGGAAATCCTTAAGGCTCAGGAACTCCGAAGGCGCAGACTGCTATAGAAATGGAGATTGTTGGTCCACAAAGGAATGAGACCCCAAAGAACACTACAGAAAAACAAGCCCTGCGCTGGTAAAGAGCTTCTCCTCCCAATACTGCGCGCCTGTGCTTACGGAGGCGCCTCCCTTAGCTAATCTTTCCATTTGAAAAGCAGCAGCAGCTCTCAGCCCACCGCTGTCTCTGCAGGCACCTCCCTTGCCCCTTTTTCCTTTTAAAATGCAGCATGGCCTGTTGGAGTCCAGGGGAACTCTGCCGAAACTTTTCTCAGAGGTAATCCAAGGACTCCCCTCACTGAACCCCAGCATCACATCTGAACACCCACATTCACATTTCATCAGCACCCCATCACTAATGAAATGCATCTGAAATTCTCCACAAGAACATGGTCATGAATACTTGAAACGAAAAAGCAAGCCTAAAGTTTCAATGATTGATTACACAGCCAAGTTTGCATTTACTGAAAAGGCAGGGGGAGGGTGCGGGGAAAATACTGCTTTCACTGAGTTTTTAAGAGATGTGTGTAGCAGTTGGTGGGGTAGGGGCAAAGGGATATAATTAATTACACAAAGCACTAGTTTCTTGATTGAATGGGGGGTACCCCAGCTCTCACAATGTTGCCGGTGACAGATTGGGGCTGCACAGACGCAGCAATGGCCTTTGCAGTGCAAGTCATTACATTAGGTGCCAGGCCATGTAAATCACAAGCAAAGGATGCAAACTCCACCCTGCAAACGAGATTAGAGTCAGCCACGGAGGTGAATTATTATGTGAAAAGCCTTTCTGCTATTAAAACACAGAGACAAGCCAAACTGCCCTTTAAACAATTGTAAATGCCAAACTTCCACACAGGGAATTTTTTTAGTCTATTTTACTTGTAGTAATACTCTAGCTACTGCCCCCACTGATCCTCCCTGGCCAGAGTAAGGAAGATAGAGAGAGTGTCTTAGCTGGTTCAGGCTACCAGAACAAATACTAAAGACTGGGTGGCTTTAAAAAAAAAAAACTGAAACGTATTTTCTCACAGTTCCCGAAGCGGATCTTGGCGTCTGGTGAGGTCTTTCTTCCAGGCTTGCAGATGGCCACCTTCCTGTGTCCTCACGTGACCTTTCCTGGAAATTCGATCCCTCTCCCCGCCCTCCTCCCTTCCCACGTTTCCCCTCCTTCCCCTCCTCTCCTCTCCTCACTCCTTCTGCGACCCCCAATCTTATCTCACTAGGACACCATCCCCACGACTTTTGTGAAACCTAATTCCCTCCAAAAGGCCTATTGCTAAGTAGAGAGGTCACCACTAGGGGCTGGGGCTTCAACATAGGAATTTGGGAAGGACATAATTCAGTCATTCACAAAGGTGATGCCCTGTGGGGTTTGTGAGCACCGTTTTGTTCCAGTGACACTTGGTTCTCTCTCTCTCTACATGGGAATAAACCGCAGGATCTTATAAGCAAAAAATGGGTCCTGTAGCTAGCTAGCTATCGAAGCCGCTGTCCATGCAGAACAGAAACAAGTCAGTATTCAGTAGCATTTGGTACCAATTTTTAAAAAGCATATGATTCTGATGAACCTTGGCAGCAGTAATTCAGACGACGCACACTGCGGCCTTTTGGGTGCTCCTTCCCAAGTATCTGAGTCCAACTCCCACCCCCACCCCTTATTTACCTCTTCACTCCCCAAACCCCCTGTTACCAATAGGGAAGTGTGGGGGCAATTGGTCTGAGTCTTTATTATCCTCCTGCCTAAACCTCTTGATATTCGTCGCCTCCACTCCTTTCTGTTCCAAATGAATCTATGTTCTGAAAACAGAGAGCTGGAGATTCCTAGTAAAAGCCAATTAAGGGATTTCGCTTGTCCAGGAGCTAGACTAGCAGCCCAGTGATTCAAATGCAGAGGTTTCGGATAGGAATGCAGCATCTGAAATTGCATGTACTCATTAAGTTTTTCCCAGGTGAGTCATTTTTAATGTGAATGTAAAAAGCCATTCAAAAGTTATTATTCTTTTTGCGCTTGGGATGTGCTGCGTGGACCCTGGCATAAGGCAGTTTAAGAAACAGACACACACTGCAATTAGGATTGTTATTATCTCCAGTCTTTCTGCCTTTAAACTTACCAGCAAGGCCCATTTTCCCTTAATGGAAAATAACAGACAAGTTGGTTTCAACCATGAGAAATTTTGCCTCGATTCTTGTGAATACCCATGTTAATTCAACAATGTTCCCAGACTGATGAGTGACAATCACAGGCCTGGCTAAGGCAAGCTCTCCAGCGTCTTTGTCCCACTATTCACTGAAGCCATAACAGACTGGAGAGTGGTCTCTAAACTCACAAGAACTACAGCGAGTTCATCCTGTGCATGCTCCCATTCATCTGCACAGAAACCCACACAATTCAGTAAACTTCTAATCATTAATCGTTCAGAAAATTTTATTCTGAGTAGACTTTATTATAGAAAGTTTTAGATGCAATGTACATCTGATTAGTAGTGAAGGGTTCTCTTTCATTTCTGCTATTAGTAATTTGTTTCCTGTCTTTCATTATCTTTATTAACTTGCCTAGAGGTTTATCAATTTTATCGTTCTTTTCAATAACCAGATTTTAGTTTTGTTGATTTCTCTATTATTTTCCTATTTTTAATTTCACTGATTTATCCTCCAATTCTCTTGAGATTTCTTTGATCCATATAATATTTAGAAATAGGTTAATCTCCAAATATTTTGGGACAGTCCAGCTATCTTTTTACTGGGTTTTAGTTTAATGTTAGTGTGACCCAAGAACATACAAGACTCAAGACTTCTATTCTTTTAAATTCGTTTACGTGTTTTCTGTGACCCAGAGTATGATATATGTTAGTGAATATTCCGTGGGAGTTTGAGAATATGTGCTCTGCTGTTGTATGAAGCAATCTATAAATGTCAATTAGTTCAAGTTGATTGATGGTGTTTTGCAGGTCAACTATGCCCTTACTGATTTTCTGCCTGCTTGATCTAACAATTAATGAAAGAAGAGTATTGAAGTTGCCCATTGCAATAGTAGAGTTGTCTATTTGTCCTAGAAGTTCTATCAGATTTAGCCTTTAATATTTTTTAACACACTGTAGATAGCTGCATTAAGGATTGTTATGTCTTCTGAGAGAATTAACTCCTTTTTAACGCTATGTAATACCCCTCTTTACCCCTTGATGAGTTTCCTTGTGCAAAAGTCTGCTTTGCCTGAAAATAATAGCTACTCCAGATTTCTTTTGTTTAACATCTTTCTCCCTCCCTTTACTTATGAGCTACCTGAATATTCACATTTGAAGTAGGTGTCTCATAAACCAGATATAGCTGGTTCTTGCTTGTTCACCCACTGACAATCTATATTTTTTAACTGATATATTTAGACCATTTACATTTAAGGTGATTATTGATATAGACAGATTTATTTCTACTATGTTAGGAACCATTTTCTATCAATTTCTCTTAGTCTTCTTTTTCCTTCTGATCTAATTTGTCTCCTTTGGTTTTAATGGTATATTTTACGATTCCATTTCATCTCTTATCATATGAACAGTACTTCAACAGAAAACATAGTGATTCCCTTAGAGTTTACATATATATATTCACAGATAATCTAATTTCACCTGTTTCATGGGTAGTGTTTGTACCTTATACAGAGTATTCCCAGTCCCATGCTCCCTATCTTTACTATAGTGTTTTACAGTTTCATTCATCCAGATGTTATAATCACCCAATGTTGTTACTGTAGTTTGAACAGGTACCTATTAAATAAAATAATTAAAAGATTTTACTTTATCGTCATTTCTTTTTTTTCCCAATACTTTTGCCTTTTTATGTAGATATGATTTTCTACTTAAATTGTTTTCCTTCTCCCTGAAGAACTTCTTTTACTCTTCCTTGCAGGGCAGGTGAGCTAACAATATGAAACTAAAATATTCAGAAACTTCTCATACTTATAAAAGTTCTCTCAAGTATTGCACTGTAGCAGAAGATACCAGGTCAAATTAAGAGCATGTGCTCTTGAGTCCAGTTGCCTGGGTCTGAATCTAAGCTCCAGTAGATGAGCAAGCGGTGAGTTGTTTTAAAGATCAGTTTCTATACCTCACATTTATGCAGTGACTATTAGTGCTCACTTCACCAGGTAGCTGTTAGAATTTAAGGTTGTTCACAATTTGGCTGTAAATACCAAGTACTCAACAAATGCTAATTGCTATATATATATACTATTTTTTTTTTTTGGTGCTACTATTCACAGAACCAAAATCTGGGACAACACTGACAACAGAAAACAAGATAATCCAAGCATCTTAGATTCAGAGGCTCCCCGTGATCACCAGGACAGTGACATCAAAAAACAGTCCATTAAGCCAATTCCTGCAAGTTTTTGCCCTTGAAATCAAAGCTCTAGAGCTGCCACTCTGAGTGCCATCAAGCCCCGACAGTGAAGACTGGTTCATAAATGGGTTCAGGACCTAGCTAAGGACTTGTCTCAATAGAACCTTGTGGCACATTTGTTTGCTCGCTCTCTATTCCACCTCTTTCTTAAAAGCACTGACAAAAATCTTCAAGAGATTACTGAGAGGCAAAGAATGATCGAAGATGTAACACAGAAGAGGCCTTTGAAAGTAGGGGAGTCCTAATAATTCCTAATACTCTATCCCATTCTCCTGAAATGCATCCTGTTCATGAGTTTAATGTTAAGACAAAAGAATGACAACAGGCCATTGCCAATTCTTTTCTGAGACCCAGAAATTCCCAAGGCCAAGATGTTGAACACTGAATGATACAAAGGGGCATAAATCAAAGTGGAATTCACTATTACAGTGAAATGGAGATTTGGCCTATGAGAGGTTTGGGTTTGTTTTTTTAAGATTTATTTATGTATGCATACAAGAGCTGGGGTGTAGGTCAGTGGTGTCTGTGTGTGGGGGGGGTGAGGATTCACCAGATACAGAGCGGGAAGCAGAACAGGCAGATCTATGGAAATACACTACTGAGGGGAGCAGTGGGCAAGATAGGAGAGGTCTGCTGTGCCATGTGGGTCAGCTCCCTGCTGGGGTTGGAAGTGCTGCAGTGGCTGCTGATAGCTTCATTGTGCTGAGACTTAACCCCTGTGCCACCAGGGAGGCCCAGTTTCGGGGGTTTTATGCTAGCATTTCTTTAAGAGCTTGAAGAACTCTTCTGCTATTGTAACCGGGCTCGGCACTGCCTTTGTCTAAGTTTAAAGCTCCTCATTTTGCCCATTATCACTATGACAAGAGACAGTGTGGGACACAGAAGTCTTAGTAATTCTTAATGCTTTATCTTCTGCTCTGTTGAAATGTATTCTGTTCATCAGACTTGTGTTAACACACAGAAATACGACAATATACCAGATAGAAATCTTGCTTTGAAATCAAACAAACATACATTATTCAACACAATATGAACATTTTACTTAAAGGTTGTTTTCCTAATGCTAATGATTTAATAATTTACTTTTTTCCCCTGGATTATAAAAATCATTCTTCTCATAGTTGCTCTGAGTGCTTCAAAACATTACGCAGATCAGCAGTACACTTATGTCTAGAGCAAAAATAATGATGTTTTAAAAGCTGTATCAACTCATGTAAAGAATTCACGGATCAATGTATTGAGGTATTCTTACAGTAAGTCATGCCCAAACCCTACGCAACAGAATTTATCTTAACATGTTAGGATAGTTTAAGATTCATTTTCAAGATAGAATAAGAATAGGTAATTTTGGTGTTTTTCTAAATATTAAGCACAAGAAAAATTTGCTCTATTAGTAACTTTGACACATGTTAAAAAGAGACTGTAGAAGGAATTTATGAATTGATTGGTGAATTGGAGTTGAAGCTTTCTCAAGTCCTCTGGAATCCCCTCTGTGCTTCTTAAACCCCAATATAGAGGCACATTCTTTGAAAGTCTGTCATGAATGATCAAATGAGGCAGAATGAACAACAATGTGTGTTGAGGGTCTGATTTCCTTTAGTCACTTCTAAGCATGACAGACATCCACCCATCTGTCACTTCCAAAATTACAATCTGTGTGTGCTTTCACGGGTTGTGGAGAATGGCATGTGAAACTTTTGCCCCAATAACAGTAGGTTATGTGAACAATTATTGGGAAAAAAAGATAGAGGCTAAGAAAACAGTTCTTCAAAGAAACAGTTCCTTCTAATTCCAGATTCTGAGATCAAGCTCTCAGATCTGAAGCCTTCACCCTTTATCTCACAATCTTGCTTTGGGCATCTCAGGATAGTTAAGGCACTGAAAAAAAAAAAACACACCAGCTTTTTTCATTGACCCGTTGTCTGACAGAATGGATTCACTGTTCAGGTAGAAGGATTTGGTTGATTACCAGGCAGGAGAAACTGGTAAGACTAAATATGCCAAGAATCTTGCAACAAGTAGGAGGCTTGATGAGTCTATCATCTGGAAAGTTTCCATTTAGCACAAAAGATAACATTACTGCAAGAAAGTTCTCAGGAACTTCTGTGACAGAAAGGATGCGATATATTTCAAGGAGTCAAGTTAACAGCAGAGATTAAATTAAGGAATTTGTTAATATACATTAAAGCAAAAACTATTTGGACTATCAAGGCAGTATTTTGAGGGCGTTCTACCAATTAAGAATGATCTCATTAGCAACTCATCTGAATATAGTGCTTACTGTAGAATTTTTAATTATCATTTTCTGGATTGAGACTCCTCAAGTCTCACTTGAGAGTAACCTCACTTCCTTCTCCATTTGTACCTGAGATTTTTTAAATGGCTTATTTAATGCATGACCTTGTGTGACTTTTGTTTTCGCAGATTCAATAGATGGTATAGAAATAAACTGTGGATGACCTCCCTGGTGGCGCAGCGGATAAGCTCTGCGCTCTGGAGCTGTCGGCAGCGGTGACGACGCGAGTTCGACGCCCAGCCGGGGAAATTCCCACATGGTACGGCAGACCTCTCCTGCCTCACCCTCTCCTCCCCTCAGCAGTGTATTTCCATCGATCTGCCTGTTCTGCTCCCCACTCTGTCTCTGGTGAACCCTCTCGCCGCCCCACGCCTCTGGCCTGTACCCCAGCTTGTATGCATAAATGAATAAATCTTTAAAAAAAAAAGAAAGAAATTAACTGTGGAACAAGTTCACAAAATAAATTCTATTCGAAGCCCAGGCATGGCACTGTGAAAGCCAACCTTCATGATGTTTTGACAAACACAAAAATCTATGCTTGATGTCTTACGTTGCATAATGACATTGCAAGGTGAGAACATACATTTTCACAAGAAATTAAGGGAGAGAACAGGAAGGAAAGGAGGATTACATTTTATTTATTAGAGGACACATCTGAAAATTAGAAATAATAACTTCTGTGTCTACTAGCGCTGTAACTACAGTGACAATTATGAGTGAGAAGTTTAAGAGGGATTATCAGGAACAGAACCTAGGAAAGACCCAAGGATGAGATTGGGAGAGTCCACTGTGGCTTAAAAAGAATGTCCCATGGGGTCTCCCTCGTGGCACAAGGGGTTAAGTCTCAGCACTCTGAGGCTATCAGCAGCCACTGCAGCACAAGTTCGATTCCTGTCCAGGGAGCTGACCCATAGGGCACAGCAGACCTCTCCTGCCTCACCTGCTGCTCCCTTCAGCAGTGTATTTCAGTAGATGTGCCTGTTCTGCTCCCCACTCTGTTTCTGGTGAATCCTCACACCACCACCCACACCTCTGGCCTACACCCCAGCTCTTGCATGCACAAATAAATAAATCTTATAAAAAAGAAGGTCCCATGAATCACGACTTTCACAACATTGAAAATGTGCTCTCCCAACATAGAGCAAAGGTCAAAGAGACAGATATAAGAAGAAATATGTTACAGAGGATTGGTCCAGGAGACCTGATATCTGACTAATAAAAGGTCCAGAAAAGATAGAGGAAATAAGATAATGGACTTTGAGACCATGGCTTTGAAACTAGAATTCTCTATCAAGTATCAATCAGTATGCTGTGAAGTTCCAATAAAGTTATTTTCAAATAGTTAGCAGTTCAGAAACTCTGCCTTCCACACACCTTTCTAAAGAACGTAATGGTTTACTCTGACAAAATAAGGTGATTATAAAAATGAAAGGGTGTTAACAACATGGTAATATAAAAGCGAAGACATTCATGACGGGAGAATGTAAAAGAGAAAAGAAATGAAGGGAGAGACAAGGTGTAAAATAAATGTCCTTGTCAAGTGCGAAGTTTTGATGCAGCAACAGAAGGAGGCTGAAGCACAGGGGCTGAGGTTGCAAGGTGACTATAGAAGTTAACAGTGCTGTAAATTGCAGGGAAGGATGAGAAAAGATGAGAGTAGAATAAATGAGCTATCAGAGCAGAAGACAACAAACAACCTCTAAGATTAAAATTTTAAATAATGGTTTTTAAAATTGTCCATAGAGACAGAAATAGCCAGAAGAACTGAAAACAGACATTGTGGGTGGGGGCTAGAGAAACATGACAGAAGGAAAGCTATTGATCTTCATCGCAACCCCATCCACATGTTTTAAAGCCTTTGTATTTTCTCCTTAAATTTATTTAATTTAATTAATTAATTTATTTTTAAAGATTTATTTATTTATGCATACAAGAGCTGGGGTGTAGGCCAGAGGTGTGGGGGTGGTGGTGAAAAGATTCATCAGAGACAGAATGGAGAGCAGAACAGGAGGATCTACTGAAATACACTGCTGAGGGGAGCAGTGGGTGAGACAGGAGAGGTCTGCTGGGCCATGTGGGAAGCTCCCTGGCCGGGGATCAAACTCATGCTGTTGTGGCTGCCTATAGCTTGATAGCCCTGTGACTCAACCCCTTGCACCACCAGGGAGGCCCCACATAAGGATTTTTTTCCTTCTTTGTCTACATTGGGACACCGGACTGGGATCTTTTGTTCAATGTGACAGTCATTCCATCTTGCTCAAATGTTATCTGTCCTCTTCTCTGGCGTGCTGGAAAATTCCAGGTCTAGCTATCCACTTGTTCTAAACCTGGGCACCTTGGGCTCTCCCTCTTTACTCCAAGGACCCCAGGGAGCCCACCCAATCATCACACCCTCTAGGCCACCATATCTGCACTTTCTCATGGAAGCAGTCCTGGCATGTCAAGAGTGTCTCTGTTACTCTAATAAAATTCTTTCCCCTTATAGCATTTAATTATTCTCATTTTTCAGTAGATCTGATGTGTTTATGGTGACTTATATAAATTTCTCATATGAATGATAGAATGTTGATGGTCTGATTTATCTTCCAGACATATTAAAGCCAACTCATTTTCTCAGAAAATTGTGTTTGGGTGGCACTGATTATTATTGGCTGACATCTTTAAGCTTCCGGGTGAGTATAAAGATATTTTCAATTTAACAGGTTTAATATGTCATTATCTGAATGTTGATGAAGTTATACTTGTTAGGAAAAGCCTCAAGATTAATGAACTTATTTGGACATCCTGATACAAGCTTGAAGCCTCAGTTATAGAAACCTTGAGTATAAAATTAAATTGTGTTGGATAAAAACTAAAACACAATTTCACATGAGCAAATGAATACTTGAAGGCTGAATAAATACAGGCACAAATAGCCTAGGGACAAGTTTACTAAGAGCTTTTGAAATGTTTTCAGTAAAGTCTGTAATAACATAAACATTCTAAATATAATTTACTTGAAAGGGTTTATGTAAATCTCCACTCATAGCTTCCTCACACAGGTACCAGCTACCTGACCTCCTGCAGCCCAATAACAGTAACTCAACTCATTAAATACTTGGTTGAAAAAGATTCAATTTTTTTTAAAGTATAAAAGCAACGAAACAATAAAGTACAGCAACCATGTGAAAGCCCAAAGGGATTAATGACATGAGGATAAACTATTCTAGTATCGAATGCCACATATAGAGCAAACTTGGTAGGCAGCACTCTCTTCCCAGGGGCGACAGTTTCTTTGCATGTGTCTGAGCATTAAATGACCTGATAGGATCCATTGAGCTCTTCATTTCTAGCTTTTGCCTGCTTCTTGTCACTGTCCTATCTTATTGGAATATTCCAACTGTGCATTCTCCTCTGGGCCTATAGCAAGGCTGAATAAATGATGCTCTACCAGGTACCTCAGCTGTCATTCCGTTAGAGCACGAAGATTTTGTATTATCAGAAACTCGGACCAGGCAAGTGAAGGGATGCACTCAAGGACACGTGACTAGTTCCGAGGGAACTGGCACCAGAGGTATGTCTTGTATCCAGCAGGGGACCCAAAGGACATGGCAGGCAACCAAATGTTTTCTGACTAAATAGAGAAATAATTACTTATATAACAGTAACAGGAATTCTTAGCCGAGATAATATGTTGGACTACTGAGGTTGTCCTTGATCCCCTACAAAATCGTCAAGGTCTTTGGGTACATGTGCAAGAGCCAGTTTTCTCAGGAAACAGCACCTAATGTCAACAGGTTAGCAAATTGAGCTCTGGACCTAAGAAATGTTAAGAACTACTGCTTTAGGACGAATAATATACAACCTTACAGAAACCTTGGCCTTGCAGGTGGGATAGGCTACCATATGCTCACCCGCGGTATATGGTGCACGCATGCGCGCTGAGTGGGGAAGGGCAGCCTCACAAACAGGCAAACACTATTACAGCTGCTTCTAGCTCTCCACATGGTCATTTCGAATGCACACATTCACATGTACAGGACCTCTTCTGCTTTTCCCTTCAGTAATACAAGGCTTAGGTATGACGGAGCATTCTGTAAATGGCATGTAAAAAAAACCTTAATACAATTTAAGTGATAAGATCATGAAGTTGAACATAATACCTTATTATTTCAAGTCTTGTGACAAATGAATAATAGCCATCATAAACAGGAAGGTAAGCTGTGCCCTTTGGCAGAAGAATTTTCGTTCTTATCATCTCTAAGAAAATATGCAAAACCCTTTACATGTCATTCACAGATGGTTTTTCTCCAATCTACCACCAATTCAGCCATTCACTAAAGCATATACTCATAAGCTGAAAGAAAACTTACAGGTCATCGAGGCTAACCTTCCACCCGTTCAGGAGACCCTTTTGCAGTATTTTGAGAGACTGTGAAGAGAATCTAGCCTCAATTAGAAAATCAGTCAGAACAACAGACAGCCAATTTAGCTCATGCCTATTTTCACACCACTTTACAAAATAATGTGAACGTCATTTTCTGAAAAAGTACAAACATCTATTACATTATTGATCTGCACAAAATTCCTTCAAACTAAGGTGAATCATTTAAATGGAATGACTCAAAGAAATTGCAATTAAGAGAGGGTGATACTTTACTACAAGGAGCATGGCAATCAGTGTATAACAATATACAAACTAATTGTAAGTTTCAGTGGGAAAACTATTGGAAACTATTTCAGATTGGAAACTATTTCTAAGTAGGAAGCTGGTAGTTCATCTACAGAGTTAACATTGATTTTTGTACTTCACTCATTGATTATTTCAACACATAGACTAAATATAGTGAGTTTTTAAATGCCCCAAATTTACTCTTATTCATGTATTAAAACTCAGTATTTCTTTGCTGACTCAGTGAGAGAAGGAATGATGGTTGTCTAAGCCTGCTTTGTGGGATCTAAAGAAATAAATGATAAACTTTTCTTCAAGAACATTTAATGGTTCTATTTACTTTCTGTCTTGCCCAATTATTTCCCCAGCTTCCCAGAAAAACATGCATAAACTCTCTGTCATGTCTATACCTTATAGTAACACTCTGCATTCTGATTTAAAGCATTAGATCCAGATCCCAGACCTCAATCATGGCACTGACTACTTTCTACCTTCTAATTACATGCTTATAAAGAAATTAGAAGCATGTGATTATAAAGCATGCTTATTATATGCTAAAGAGTTCCTGGAAGGATAAACTCCGTGGGCTTCGACTACGTACACTAACTACATCACGCTCCCCTTTTCACCCCTAACACCTGAACCCTAACCCTACTCTTGGTCTAGACACAAGCATGTACGAAATCCCTATAAAACTCTGGATTCTAGAAAGACGGCAAAGCCTTTTAAAAAAAAATGGCTGAATGTCAAATGCAGTACATAGAAATTAATCTAAGTAACAAAAAAAATCACGTAATTATTGATACATGACATTTCCTCCTAAACAGGTATTAAACAAGGATGAATCCAGGACATGGGGACACAGATTCTTGACCTAGTCTTCTCACTGGCCTTGTGACTGTGGATAAATCATCTCAGGTCACTATGGTTGCATTCGCCAAATGGAAAGAGGGCTAGCTTACTTAATGCCTTTGTGGAACTACTGACTTCCTGGAAATGTGAGCTTTAAATTCTGCACAGAGGAAAGGTGCATAGTGGGATGAAAGTAACGGTAGGAAGCAAGGGACAAGATTGCAGTGTGAGCGCAATCACTGTCACAATTTGTGTGGCTGTTCACTAAGTCGCCATTTCTTCACTTACTTGGAGAGTGATCTCCAAGTGGACTAAGTGCAAGAGGGTGGTCCTCAGGAAAGGGGAGTGTCCCAGGACCCCACCCCCACCTCAAGCCAGAGAGAGCCAAGACCCCTAGGACTACGAATCCCAGAATGCCCTCATCACCGAAGGAAGGATGCTGAGGACTGAGGGTGGAGTTAAGCAATGGTTTTTGGGGATTTAAATACCTGACCTGTGAGCTTGAGGGGGAGCTATTGGTCCGTGGTGTGGACTGACGAGAGTTTTCCTGAGTAGGCAAAAAGAGTCCAGCTCAGAGAAACTGGTAGGACGTTTTTACCAATTTATTTCTTTATCTTTTCTTTTCTCTTTTTGTAAATAAATCTTTTTATTAATTTTATTGTGTGTGCCTGCATTTGAGTTTTTAAGTCTCTTTTAAGCGCATGGGTGAGAACCCAGACAGGCACCCCACGGGGTTACCCTGCACAGTTTTTTTTACCCTGTAACATAAGTATCAGGGAAGATTACCGGGAAGCCTCTGATCTGCCCTTTGGATTCTAGAAAGAGAAAGTTCAGACAATTTTATCTGGAATTCAACATGAACCATGAATCAGAACATAAATTGTCCTGTGTGTTCTTTTCCCAGTATTAGACGCAATGCTTCTTCTTTCTATGAATATACCTCCTTAACCTCTAGGGACCCCGAGCCTTTTTCATTTCCATGGAACACTGGAATTGTTTATTGACTATGCTGCTGAGGGATCAAGTACACTCACAGATCTCTAAGAAAACCTCTGAGAAGCTTGGGAAAAGTAGCTGGTTTCATTTACATACTCAAGAATGCAACTAGTATGTAGTACAAAGCAGCCATTCCTTTTCTGTCTTTGCAAAAGAATCAACGTTATATAACTGTGTGCATATATGTGCAACCATCTGTTTAATAGTCTTGAGCTACACTAAAATGGTCTAATCAGATACTTTTCTCACCGGTTCCCCTGGGGAGGAGTGTAAAATTTAATGCAAAATTCAGCCCCAATTCTTAGCATAAAGTGTTTCTAAGCAACTCTGGAGATTCATAGCCTGAATGTAGACTTATTCCCTGTTCTTTGAGTTCTTATCCAAATACAAGGAAATTAATTTTCTGGTCATAATTTTAGCACCTCTGGGACATTATCACGACAGAAGTAAAAACAGAACATCATTGTATTGTCAGGTCTTATGGCTGAGTGTGACTAAGAGCTGTAAGGTCACAGACGTAACAATCCAATACAGCCTCCATGTGTTCACGGTCAGACCATGCTGGGGAAGATGTGAAGGGTGGGGGCAGCAACTCAATCAGCAGCTCAGCTTTACAGCTCATAAACCCATCTGAGCTGGCCCCAGCTAGCCCCTTATTTTTGCTCTCTCCTCACGAAGTCAGAACAATTTGTACCCCAACATTAAGATTTCTTAAGACTTCACTGTCTACATTGTGATTTTCTTCTATTCAACTCATTAAACAGATTTAAATGAATTTAAGTTTTGTTTACATCTTTAACTAAATTGTAGGTCCTTGAGAAAAGGATAATTTCTTTGCTATCTTAGTTCATATTCCTTTCAATGTCTAGTCTTGTGCTGAGTTTATTTCAAGTATATGACACATTTTTTGAATTCTGAGGAAATCTACTCTCTTCATTGTTTTTATCTTGCAAATGAGATACGAAAATGGCTGTGTAGCCTCTCAGGCTCCTTCCAGTTCTCCTGTTTCATGTTTGTCAAGATTTGTATTCCAATGGTCAAACACCATACTGCAGTGAAATTACAGATGGTCAGATATAAGCAGTCCAGGGACGGTCTGGACCAATGTGCTTCGCAGAGGGAAGAGAAGGAATGAAGTGATGAGATGAGAAAGGATTTGGCTGTGTATGGTGTAAAAAACACCCATGGCAATAGGTGGGGATAGAATCAAAAAAAAATTATGTCAGTTGGTCAGACAATTTATTGGCACCAAACAGAACTGAGATGAACAAGCACAGCTGTTTTATCCATAGTCCCATAGCTGCAGGTGAAAGAAAAACGAAGAGAAAAATCCAGTCATAGAAGCGTTTTCTTTAAAAATATTAATAGACCAT
This sequence comes from Scalopus aquaticus, assembly GCA_004024925.1. NCBI lineage: Eukaryota > Metazoa > Chordata > Mammalia > Eulipotyphla > Talpidae > Scalopus > Scalopus aquaticus. Next base: position 33,701 of record PVIJ01006972.1, on the reverse strand, counting down.
TAGGACTATTTGAGTACTGATCCCTTCCCTTTTTAAAAAAAGATTTATTTATTTATGCATACAGGAGCTGGGGTGTAGGCCAGAGGTTGGGGGGTAGGGTGAGAGGATTCACCAGAGACAGAGTGGGGAGCAGAACAAGCAGATAGGCTGAAATACACTGCTGAGGGGAACAGTGGGCGAGTCAGGAGACATCTGCTGTGCCATGTGGCTCAGCTTCCTGGCCGGGGACTGAACTCATGCTTCAGTGGCTGCAGATAGCTTCATAGTGCTGAGACTTAACCCCTTGCGCCACCAGGGAGGCCCCATTCATTCCTTTTTGAGTTGCAGTGATCTGTTGAGTCCTTTGTGAAATCATAATCAAAGCAGACTAGGAAGAAGATTTTGTATACTGCCAAAGCCTGAGAGTTTAAGATAAATGTGTGCAGTAACAAAAGACAACCACACGGAAAGATGGAAAATAGGAATTTGATCAACTCAGTGGAATAACATAGGCTGCAAGAAGCTCTAATTAGTAATTTTCATCAAATATTTATTTCTACTTGATGAGGAACCAAATAAACACTATTAAAATGTTACTAGTATTCAATATTGTTTATTTGGTTCAAACAACCTTTTCAAACATATGATCTATGGAGAAATAAACAGTTTCTTAGTGCTCTAGATACTGAGGAGCATTAAGTTAGGTGCTATCTGTAGTTTTGTTAGCAACAATATAATATGAATTTGTGATTCTGTAAATTTCCCCCTTTCACAATAGTGACAACTTCATGCAAAGACTGTCTCCTCAAGATCACACAATTTTGGAATAAAGACTATTGGGCCTCTGAAGTAACTGCAGGACTAAGGTAAGCAGCCTCAAAGCCGGTCCCCAAGGCTCTCCATTTCCTGGTATTCCCAACCTTGTCCAATCCCCTGCCCTTGAAGGGTAGGTGACTTAGTAGCATTTCACAAAAAGAACACAACAGAACTGATGAGATCGCTCTTCTAAGAGTGAGAAAAGTCTGTGGCTTCCATCTTCTCTTGCTCTTTCTCAGAGAAAAACCAGCTGCCATTTTGTGAGCTGCCTTATGGAGAGGCCCAAATGGCAAGAAACTGATGTCTCCAGCCAACAGCTACTGAGAATCTGAAGCTGGCCAGCAACCACACGTGTGAGTTCGGAAGCATATCTTCCTCCGGATGAGCCTTGGAAACAATATAGCTCCAGCCGACAACCCAATGATAGCTTTATAAAAGATCCTGAGCAAGAACCATAGAGAAAAGTCATGCCCATCTATTCCTCACCCACAGAAACTTTGAAATATTTTTTGTTTGAAGCTGCTATAGTGATGTGATTTCACACATATATTAATATGATATGAATTTTATGTATATCATATGTAAATATATGTATATTATATAATACACATGTTCATATACATGTATATATATTCACATGTATATGAATGTGTGCGTGTGTGTGTGTATGAAAAGGCATTGGGGCCTCCCTTGTGGCCTAGGGGTAAAGGGGTTAAGTCTCAGTGTTATTACCACGAAGGCCCACTGAGATGGCCTGAGTTCGATCCCCGGCCAGGGAGCTGACCCACATGATGCAGCAGACCTCTCCTGTTTCGCCCACTGCTCTCCTTAGCAGTGTATTTCAGTGACTTTGCCTCTTCTTCTCCCCACTCTGTCTCTGGTGAATCTTCTCACCCCTCCCTTTGCACCTCTGGCCTCTCTGACTTGCACCCCACTTCTTCTATGCAAAAATAAAATAAAATCTTTAAAAAAAAGAAAGGCAATCATTTGGAACAGTAACTTACATTAAGCACTGGAAACAGCTTCTTTTAGCTACTTCCCCCTCCATTCCAAACACCCAAAACGCTTCAAACTTAATAAACCAATACATAAGTTCAAGGTTCAGCACCATAACATTTGTCAAAGAAGATCTTCTGTGTTCATTTGTTTTCTGCCACAGTGTCAGAACCATTAGGAGGAAAATCATAGCTATGAAATTAAAAAAGGATTTATCAATACTGACTTGATGTTTATGTGGCTTAGAGATAATGGAGTCTGAAGTATCTTGAGAGAATCAAATTTTAACTGTTGGTCCGGTATTACATGGAATCCCCCTATAATGTCTTCTTCATCTTAGCCTATGTATTCAGCAGCCATTCTCTAGTTTATGGCCAATGGGTTAAAAAAAAACAGTCTAAGGCCTCCCTGGTGGCTCAATGGGTTAAGCTATGAAGCTATCCAGAGTCACTGCAGCACGAGTTCCATCCCTGGCCAGGGAGCTTCCCACAAGGCACAGCAGACCTCTCCTGTCTCACCTGCTGCTCCCCTCAGCAGTGTACTTCAGTCGATCTGCCTGTTCTGCTCCCCACTCTGTCTCTGGTGAATCCTCTCACTGCCCCCGCCCCCACCACTAGCCTATACCCCAGCTTGTATGCATAAATAAATAAATATATTTTTAAAATAGTCTATATACCAAGTAGCTGGGGTTAACTAGTAAAGGTCAGAATGGAAGCTACAAAGGAAAGACCCACCAAGATTTATTTCATTTCCAGATATACTACAAAGAAGAAGGCTGCCTCTGGCTGGCCAGGTGAACAGTTTGGTTTCACCTTGTATATTGGAGTGTATGTGCCTTCAAATATTTTATCTTCTTTTGAAGGATGAACCTGAATTAAATTTCCCTGAAGTTCCCTTCTATTAACTCTTACGATTAGTCACTCACCAAAAGAGTAGAGGAAAATTGTGTAGTGGTTACATACTTGACTTTTTCAAGCCAGTTTGGGCCCAGGCATTGTGGAGAGTAAAATCACATTTCAGAAGCTTAGTCATTTTGAATCAAGACTCCCCTTCCTACTGAGTTTAAGCATCAAAAATATTGCACTTAAGTAAAAAGGCTTAAGAGTCAAAAACAAGTGAAACACTTGCATTATTAATACCACCACCATTTATACAACACAGCATTTACAAAGTGCTTTTGTATACTGAGAACTAGAAGAGCCTACCTCCTCACAACTCACTGCCTACGTTAACAGGCTTTTTCTCTTTAGCTGTCTTATCAGATATACTTTTACTATATTCAATATATTTTACTGTATTCTACTGTATTCACCAACACGACTGTACTATTGCAGATAACTCTTGCTCATTAAGAAGGAAAAGTGCAAGGGAGGGGGCCACTAGGGGGCCAAAAAGAGGGTCAGGGTATAAAAAACAAGAAAGAAAAGAAAAAAATTGCCAGTAACAATTGTTCATTCCAGAACCTTTCAAAAAACTCCTTCTGTTGTGTTTACCAACCCTAATCCAACTCCAGTACTCAAAGAGCCACCTTCTGTAACACTCCTAAACTTTAGTTGTCTCCATTGTGTCTCCAGGACATGTTATCTTCGTGAGGTAATGCTCCGTCTCACAACAAGGACACACTCAGCACTGCCTTAGCAGCAAATTATTCTGGTGCTAATGTGGGGGATCCAGCATTCAATGGTCTGAACTTCTGCCCTCATACCAGTCCCTTTAAGAAGTTGGGGCAAATATTATCATCTTCACTTTATACTTATGAGAACTAAACTTGAGAAAAGTAATCTGCCAAATGAAAGAAACAAAGAGTGGAAGAATTAAAACATTAAGTTCAAAATACGAGTTCTTTTTTTTTAAAGATTTATTTATTTATACATACAAGCTGGGGTACAGACCAGAGGTGTGGGGCGGCGAGAGGGTTCACCAGAGACAGAGTGGGGAGCAGAACAGGCAGATCAGAAATACACTGCTGAGGGGAGCAGCGGGTGAGGCAGGAGAGGTCTGCCGCACCATGTGGGATTCTCCCTGGCCGGGCGTCAAACTCGCATCGCTGCTGCCGACAGCTCCACAGCGCAGCGCTTAACAGCTGTGCCACCAGGGAGGCCCCAAATACGAGTTATTAATACTATGAGATCTTAGAAGTCGATCTGTGCAGACAAGGGAATAGGAGATCTAGAAAACCAGGAAGGACAGATAAAAATAGAAAATACACTTAGATTTACATTCTCCTCAAAAATATATTATGGAACAAAGTCGTTTACATTGTTAAAGATCACAAAGGGTGATCAAGATCCAAGAACCTAGGAATTGTTGAGCAACAAAAACTCAACAATGATATTGGAATAACCCTCCATTCCAGCCACCGAAGGAGCCAAAGACAGGGAATCAGTAAGAAGCACAAAGTGTGCAGAAACAGCAATTAAGAAATTGGCTCTTGAAGTTTAAGACAAAAAAGATTTAGATGGATGAGAATAAAAGTCCAGTAATGTCAGCATAAAATATTAACAGATTTACTGGATGATTTTCCAGTGACAGTTACTGTAGGTGGGTTGGCATATAGGAATTACATGTTATTTTTTAAAAAAAGATTTATTTATTTATGCATACAAGAGCTGGGGTGCAGGCCAGAGGTGTGGGGGGTGAGAGGATTCACCAGAGACAGTGGGGGAGCAGAACACGCAGACTGACTGAAATACACTGCTGGGGGGAGCAGCAGGTGAGACAGGAGAGGTCTGCTGTGCCATGTGGGACGCTCCTTAGCAGGGGATTGAACTCACGCTGCGGTGGCTGCTGACAGCTTCATAATGCTGAGACTCAATCCCTTGCCCCACCAGGGAGGCCCAGTAACTACATGTTTCTTAAGGGCATAAGGTAGAGAAATTTTTAGAACTAGGAAGGACACTTCTGAGACGGGACATGATGAAGTGGAGAGAAGCAGTATAAGACATGGAAAACCAAAACTTAAGAGTCGATTTTAGATAGCCTGATGGGGTTTGTGGAAGAGACTGGGTTTGGTGAGATGGATGCTTTTTGATAGACACAAAACATCAGTTTCAGAAATGTCATTACAATGAGATCCCAAAAACAAGAATATATTATGAAAACAAAATTTTGAGTCAGAAAACAAAGAGAAATCAGATTTTAAAAAGGGCACCAAAATCCAGCACATGGAACTAGCCCAAGATAAGAGAAAGAAACTGAGGAGTAAAAAGTAAGAACTAAAACTTAGACATTTAGCTGAGCCCTCCTGAAAACCAGGGAGGAACCACAACCAGGGAGGAACCATGATTGTAGACAGCAAAACAAAGAGGTGCAACATGGAAAAGCTAGAGGAAAACAGTGTCTGAGGAATTTATTAGAACAGTCTCATCCTCAAACAGCAGCTCATGAGCAGAGTCTAAACAAATGAGAAGTTCAGAGGTCACCCTTATCTTACAACAGTTTTTTTCACAACCCTAGAAAAATCTGCAAGATGTAGGGGCAGCAGAAAATGTACCAACTCACAAAACCAGAATTCCTAGGGAAACTGGAAAATAAAAGCTGCCACCATCATCAATTTCAATGATACAAAGGGCAATGTTCTCAGATATTCTAAATGGGCACTGGTATTTGTTCTTTCTTTCCCATATCTGGAGCACTGCACTGAAGACCCTTACGTTTCCACAATGCTTTGATGCTCCTCCCATGTGAACAGAGACAATCCAATCCAATTCTAAATTACTCATTTCCCATTAAGCTCAAGGTGTTTGGAAAGAAATTAATCAAGTACGTAAACTAGTTCTGAGAAGTGAAAGGGTCTCAAATGTTGGTCTTCTTCCAAATGCGCTGATATGTGAATCGCCTCCTGCTCACACACACTCCAACCACTCCTGTCCATGCTGCCTAATTTAACCTGTCTCCTCCTGAATTTTTATGGATTCATGAAGCATATATACCTAAGACTCTGTGCTATCTTTTTTTCCAGGTTGAGAAGCTGCCTCCAAGAAATTAATACTTAACCTACATGGAGCCCAAGTCTGCATTTTGGTGAATACAATAACTTTTCAGGGCTAAAAAGAATTGTCCTCAGGCTCCCAGTGATAAAAAGATGATGAAGAATGCTAGGTACCATCCTTTCCTTGCATATTGAGAGCAGTCTTCCTGTCCTTTTAATCACTGGTCAACAGTGAGATTGTTACGGACTTAAAAAGGCACTAATCTGTAGTATCTTGGTGTGCTGAACATGAATATAACCCTGAACATTTTTTTATTAGCTCTCCTTTTGAAGATATTTCATATAATTCATTTTGTATGTTTCACAGTGTAAATTTATCCAGTAGGACTGCAACAACATCCTAAATCAGCCTAGAAGGATGTAATATTGCATCACATTGCATAATACCATCATGCACACATCATCCAGAGTTGATGGCATCATTTTCTGATGCAATGCAATACTACTGCCAGGCGGCTGCTGAAGTAAGCTGACGTCAGCAGTGCACTCTAGAAAGCCTTGTCGGAAAGGTTGAGCATTGAAAATATTTCAGACTTTGTGCGAGACAGTTGAAGCTACTGTTCCATAGAAGTTATTCTTTTATCCATTTAGGCACAATACAGAACAGTCATGCCTCAAAAGTGCGTTCATAGCGTGGACAGTTTCTGCTCCATTTGTGGGGAAGTGACATTTGCCAACCAGAAGAAAAGTATCACTTCTCAAGTGAAGAAGGCTTATCATCTTGACTCCGGATGCAAGGTTGGTGACCAAGACAAGCCTTGGGCCCCGCATCTATGCTGTGCTCCATGTACAACACAGCTTTCACAGTGGTTCAATGGCAAAAGACCATCAATGCCGTTTGCAGTCCCCAGGGTGTGGAGAGAGCCAAGCAACCACATAAAAGACTGTTCCTTCTGCTTGGTTCCTCCTCTTTCCGGAGGAATAATGAGGCAAAAGAAGTCGAGAGTAGTCTACCCAAACATTCTGTCTGCATTGAGATGACCGGTTCAACAACTTGCTGCAGGGTGATGCGAAAAAAGCATGGAATGCTTTTTGCTTAGTATCTACAAACTTTCTTGGGAATGTTAGGGCAGAAAACTACAAGGAACTAGTAGAAGACGTGCTGATGCAGTATCAGAAACTTGGCTGCAATATGTCTCTAAAGATCCACTTCCTTCATTCCCATCTGGATTTCTTCCCTGAAAACTGTGGTATGGTTAGTGATGAACATGGCGAACGTTTTCATCAAGATATCGCATCAATGGAACAAAGATACCAAGGGAAATGGTCCACTACAATGCTGGCTGACTACTGCTGGACACTCTGCAGAGATGCTCCTGAACAGCTGTACAAGAGTCCAGCGAAGAAATCTGAGAAGTAGTCTATGACTTGATTTTTTTACAGGTATTAACCGTAGGCCTATTACTATTGGCATGCATTTCGTGATGTAAACATCCATTTATTGCAGATTACAAAAAAAAAAACTAGAGCCAAAATTAGAATTTGACTGTCATATTCGTGTTGAGCACATACAAATTGATAGGAAATGACTAATTTTATTTCAGTGATATGACTTTTGTAAAAATTTGTTGACCAGTGTAACCGGCCTTCCAAATTGACCTAGTCAAACCAAATATATATAGAAAAAAATCCTAAGCAGCAACCCCAGAAATCAGTTAACTGCAGTTAACAATCCCACAAAGGAATGAGCCCCTCCCAAAGAGAAGACTCTATCAGTGCCGTCTCTGCACTGGCAGATGCAGCCCTCCAGCCCGCCTGTAACTAGTAGGTGCTTCTCTTCACCCACCCTCTTCTCCCTTTGCCAAGCAGCAGTGGCAGCAACTCCTTCCGAGGCTGCCCACCTGTGACCATGCAGATCTCTCTTTCAGCAAACCTGTCCCTTTCGGGGGGCCGCTCTTTCTACCTGTTTGTGTCTACGCAGGCGTCCTTTCCTTCCCTTCCCTTTTTATGATGAACCTGCCTTTTGGGATCTAACAAAGCATCTGTCTCATGGGAAACTCGCCACGTCCGCCTAATGCTGAAAGGGGAGCTCTGACGAAACTTTTCTCAGAGGGAACCCAAGGATCCCTTGTTCTCTGAACCCAACCCTTCTCCAAACAGACATTACCAGTGTTCCCAGTGCCCCCCCCGACCCCCCAGCACCGAGCAAGAGACCATTTCCTATTTGTCATCCCACCTCCCCTTCTGAGAGTCCATCTGCAGCGGTTCTGTTCCTCTTAGAAGGACACACCACCAAAGTGACCAGAGAATCCACGTTAAGCCCTTTCACGTTTTTCTGAGCAGTTTTCAGCACCAGCTTTCCTTACCATTGCAAACTTGTATGGTGCCACTCTAGATAAACTGCTGAGCAGGAAGTGGAGGGCTGGCAGTTCTCTGGGGCACTACTGTTTTTAATAGTAGATCTCACAGAATGATTTTATTCTTGAAATGTCACACTTGTGTAAGTTCGATAGAAATAAAAACAGAACACTAACTTCTGTTTCTAGGGTGGCTGGCTAATGTCTCCAAAGAGTCTTGCACAGAGGGGTTCCAGGGACCCTGTGTGAACCCCACAGCTGGACAATCAATGATCAGTGATTTCTGACTCATTAGAACACCAAGGAAAGTATGAATTCAACAAATGCCGACATGTGGTGAGTCGAGTTCATCATTGAACGAGACAGTAGAATCAATGTACTGCTAACAGAGCACCTCATGTTAATAAAATATCCTAACTCTTAATTCTGCTAAGGAATGACAAAACAAAATAGCAGGAAGGGCGAAAAAGCTTTTCAGGATAAAGGTAGCATTTATGTCATTAAGATGCACCAAGTTACCCAAGACTCTGGGTATATAAATAATGAATCCAGCTAAACCACCGACAAGCAACATTTGGAAATTAGACAAAATTGATTCTTGGGCTCCAGCAAAAGTTCAAGGGGAGGGGGAGGGGAAGGAGCGAGGAGCAGACTCAGAAGAAGAAGTCATTACGAACTCCTCTGGAATACCAATAAACCTCAGTTTAGTGAAAGCATATTCTTATGGAATTTCACAAACATCCCCCTGTGCTCCCTTGACATTTCCAACAAAACGACAAGTTGCAAATGGCAAAGTGGTTTATAGAACAGCCCAAACTGAGAGATACTGGCAATAGGTGGCTAGAAAATGCTTTCTGTTTTAGAGAAGACTCCAATTTCCACTGGGTTGAAGTACTCATATGATCTGCACTTACACTATTGCTAACCAAGCATGAGTGGATGACTTTTTTTTGGCTAAAAGTTCAAGGGAACAGATAGGTTTTGGAGTTTCCTGATGAATGGGGAACAGCCATGGCTTTAACTGACAAGGACCAGTTTCTCTGCATAGATACTGAAATAGATATGAAACAAGGCCTCTCACAGCCAAGACTGCTAACTAGTTCTAACTGGTACCCAAGCCAGCTATGAAAATCTTGACCTGCTGTCATTTTGTATTGTTTTGTAAGTCAAAATGAGAGATGATTTAAAATGCTTTTCTTTTGCAACTTTCATGCAGCCTCACTTCCACAAGGGTCCCGAGGGAGGCAGACACTTCTAAGTCCAGGTGGAAACTGAAAATGGATCTATGGAGAAGAGAGCAAATTTAGAGATGGCAGCCCCTTTCTTTTTTTTTTTAATTTTTTAAAGATTTATTTATTTATACATACAAGCTGGGGTACAGGCCAGAGGTGTGGGGTGGCGAGAGGGTTCACCAGAGACAGAGTGGGGAGCAGAACAGGCAGATCAGAAACACACTGCTGAGGGGAGCAGCGGGCGAGGCAGGAGAGGTCTGCCGCGCCATGTGGGATTCTCCCAAGCCGGGCGTCGAACTGGAGTCGCCGCTGCCGGCAGCTCCACAGCGCAGCGCTCAACCGCTGCGCCACCAGGGGGGCCCAGCCCCTTTCTTTAAACAGCAGGTACACGTGTTCCTTTGTGCGCTATGAACAATTCTTCTCTCCCTTTAGAAACTGGCAAATGTTACATATCAAAGTGTTTTCCCTTCTTTCAGCGAACTGGTTGGTAAACACTCACTAGCACACATCCCTTTTTGTACATTTGAAGTTATTTTTAAATAAAATAAAATTTGAGCATATTAACCTTTGTGTACATGGTGGTTTTCATCAAGTAATGAAGAGAAAACTGATATTTCTTAAATAAAAGACCCATATCCCTCATAGGCTTGCACTATAGTTTCCAATTATAATCCAATCTTACTCCAGTACCCACTTAAAAAAGTATGAAAGCAAATTTAATCCAAAAATGAGTTTGAAATGAAAAAAATCAACCAAGAATTCATAGCCCATTAAAATTCCAAGTAATTAGTAACTACCTAATGGATTCCAGATGAGTCAAAGGGCAAAAGGACTGAACTCTTAAGGATTCAAGAAGCCTGGTTCCACCTTAAATTATGCATAGGGTCACTTTCACTTCCCCCAGATTTCCTGAATTCTGCGGATGTCTATCGAAATAGATATTTAACTCTTTTGGATTACTCTGCCCTGTGACCTGCGACCACATTTAAAATGCCAATCCTTAGAGAAGTTACCCACTAAACCATTCATCTCGGCCTTCCCCACTCCTCCTCTAATGAAGAGATCCCCAAGACAACTGCAACAGCAAAGGCACAATGTGTGTGTCAAGAAGGAGGTGGGCAAGTTTAGTTAAGCATCACAACTTTTTTGGACTAGCACCTGAGTTAAGGTCACTTGGTGGATGAATTTGGCCATCAGAGTTCTACTACATGGTTTGGGGTCCAGTTTTTCCTAAATATCTCTTTTCAGTTTTTCTCTTGATGGAAATAACAATAAGCCCCACCGTCCAGGGCTTTAAAGTGATTTAACCAAGTACAGGGATAAATCAAAAGGCATTGAAATATCAATGTGCTGTGTAACAGCTGGACACTTTCACTTCTAGTTAAAAAGAAATGTGGATAATTTGACTTTGGGTGGGTGCACCTTAGGGTCCACGATACAACCAGAATAAAACCTGTGTTAACAGGAAAGAAGAGGAACCAGAGGCATCTTTGGAAACTAAAGGTTAAAAATCTCTTGAGCACTATCTTAAGGTAGTTCATAAAATATTTAGCATTTCTTTCTGACTCATTTTGTCAATGTCTTCACCTAATCTTTTTTTTGAACTTTCATTTTAGTGAGGTACTCTTAGTTTACACTCTTATAAATTTTTTCACAATGTAGGATTTCCCCCCTCAAGTGTGATTGCCTTAATCCTCCCAACACCAAAGCACCCATAATCCTCCAAAGTAGTCCATTGTGCTCTTCCTCACCCCCATTTCTCCCCACCCCTTTTCCCTCCCTCTCCCCTTCACCTAATCCTCAAAGACCAATCTTCAATAACCTAATCTTCAATGACCTCATTAAAATGATTAACTTAAACTGGCTACGGAAGATCCTGTGGCACAGACTGCTAATGAAGATCCTGAGGTAAGGTGGGACAGGAGGCGAGGACAGCAGAACTGTCTATAGAGGACTGTCAGCCATTATGAAGAAACCCCAGTTCTTCCAGAGTAACCCAACCAGATCTACAGCGTGATAAGATTCCACAATAGATAAAGGTCCACAAAGGGGTGAATCCCCCCAAAGAACACTGTATAAGGACACCCCTTCCTCTGACAAAATGCTGATCTTGCCGAAGACTGCCAGCCTCAGTCATCTCTTTCAATAAACCTGTTCATTTCAAAAGCAGCTCTCTGTCGCTTGGGTCTATGCGGGTACCCCCTTTTTCCTTTTCTTAATAAACATGCACTTTTAAATGCAGCCTTTGCCTGTTTATCTACGCAAACGTGTTTTTCCTTAGTCAACTCACCCTGTGGGTCTTAATGGGAAACACTGGGACTCTACCAAAAGCTTTCTCAGAGGGAACCCAAGGACCCCTGTCATCTGAACCCCATCAAATCGACAGCAAAGGTAAAATCACGTTTAGGCACAGGGCCTCTGCAGGTGTGAGGGAAACGTATCTGTGAGCAAGTCAGGGAAGCAGCAGCCAACCTAGGGGACACTTACCTGTCGTCGTGGGAATCAGGCCGTGTACTGACAGAGACTGACCTGCGCAGGGACAAAAGAGAGCGTTTAATACACAGGACATCAACTGTAACCCAGTCAGTCAATGTTAACACTTTTCAACATGCTCGACTCACCCAAACTCACTCATTCTACGGCACAGGAAACACAAGGTTCAGAAAGTCGAGCCAGCAAAACTCAAACCTTGCCCCTATCTTCCAATGCCGGAATTCACTGAAAAATTTTATTGGTGGCACCAAGCGTTTAAACAACATGTCAGAAGCCAGCTGAGCTGCTAGACAACGCCTTGCAGCGCACATGAGCTGAGTGTCTTTCCCACTCGGAGACTAGAGGCGATTTGTGCATCCAGCATGATATGCAGTGCCAGCAAAGTAAGAAAATGGCCAAGGACGTGTGGAAGGGTAAAGACGTGGAGTAGGCACTGCCTCACACCACATGGCACTTTAATCTCGGCCTCGGCCGATGCCTTCAGGACCCCTACCAAAAAGATGCCACAGAGAGGGCGCACTGGAACCCACCATACCCTGCTACCCCCCACTTGGTCCCTGGGTGTCACCTCTCTCCCCTTTTCAAAGATAGAGCTGAGCTTTAAAACTACCTTCAGAAGCACGTTCTCCTACCTGAAAACAGAGGAACCTGAGCAGCACCTCCTAGTCCTTCCACGCTGAAGTTCACTTTTTACCAGCTAGTCCAGTCCAGCCATCTGCGGTTTGGTGTGCCAAAAATAAAAAAGAAAGATCAAAATTTGGGTGTAAAAGACAAAGTGAGGATTGTTTGAAATCAGAACGATCTAATTACACTGATGTGTCTTTAATAGCAGCACCCGCAGCGTACAGAGAAGCACAAACACCTATGGGAAATGACGCTCCACAGGTGCTCCCTGTCTCCCAGATACTCAGGGGAAGGGGTTCAATGCCATCTTGAATGATCGGACAGGGCAGCAAAGGAGGACTGCCCTATTCCCAGTACCCCTTACACTACAGAGACGTGCTGGTTCTCAGTCCATTTCCTTCCCATTTTGGGCTCAAAGGCTCACCAGTACCGGACTCTTTCTTTCATCACAGGTCCTGAAGGGGGATGATGGCACAACTCTACAAGAATGTGGCTGGAGTGGTCCACTTAGCACCACAGCAGAGAAGTTACTTATTTTGGAAACTCATTTAGGTGGGTGGCTGGAAAAAATGTTCCCTTCTCCATATTCAAAGAAACCTCTGAAAATCTTGGTGAGGCAAGGATACCAAATCATGCAGAGTAAAGGATAATGAAAAGACAGTGACTTGTGGTTATAAGATCAGATAAGACTTTGGAGAGTTGTGAAATACTAAGGTGAGAGACAATGTCCCTTAATTTCCCTAAGGGGGGGTCTCAAATGAATCAGTTTACTCTATTCAATACCATGGCTAAAAAGACTCCTGTGGAATTTTGCATAAAAACCTTCAAAGTGGGAGCAGTTCATTGTGTATTAGTCAGTAATCAGCAACACAGTAAGTTAGGAAATCATGGATATCAGAAAAAAACTAATATAATTTAGGGTAATTTCATAAATGATTGCAAAAATCAAATAATACTGCTACTGTCTGACAATGAGCATAGATCTTGAAGGAAATAACAGGAAATGTGACAGCTGCGAATATTGGCGTTTATGGATGTGGTCTTGGGAGAATATTCTAACTAAGATTCTACAGGCAAACTAAAAGTAATAAAGTGCCTTCCAATCTTACACCTGACCTCAATCCTCACAATCAGAAATTGCTCAAGATTTAGTTTGTTTGTGTGGCTAGCTAATGTCCCAGTTCCGAAAACCTTGCCTGGTACACTTCACAGTTACAAAGGCAGAGGCAGCTTTCAATTCTACCAATGACTGATCTTTCTAATTTCTAAATATCACCCAGGAAGATGTTATTTGGAGAACATCAATATTCCACCAATAAAGGTGCCAATATTTCAACTAAATATTAAGCAATATACCTAATAAAAAAGAAAATTGAATACAACCACACACAGACTAACTAGCAAACCCAACCAACACTGTTTTAGAAAGGAAATATGTGCATTCACCTCAGGAAAAATCAAGTTTCTCTCAGTGATTACAGCCCTTAGGTATTTTTTGAAAGATTTATTTATGCATACAAGAGCTGGGGTGTAGGTCAGAGGTGCGGGGGGTGAGAGGATTCACCAGAGACAGAGTGGGGAGCAGAACAGGCAGATAGACTGAAATACACTGCTGAGGGGGGAGCAGCAGGAGAGCCAAGAGAGGTCTGCTGCGCCATGTGGGAAGCTCACTAGCTGGGCAGCAGTGGCTCTGGATAGCTTCATGATGCTGCACTTAACCTGTTGCGCCACCAGGGAGGCCCTACAGCCCTTAGGTACTTAAGAGAGAAAACAGAATTCTTTGAATTTAGTTCTAGAATTGGAGCCCCATGTCCCAATTCCAAATGTTTGAACTTTAAGCGCTACCTCACAACTTGAAAGTGGGAGGGCGGAGCCAACCCTTTGGGGGAGGAGAGGGCCCTCTTGGGGCCCTTTCTGCCCCCAAAACCCAGTCCTGGACTCCGGTTCGCCTTTTGGTTGTAAATAGAAACTATACAAATCTTTATTTTTTTCTGTGGAAAAGAGGACCTAGGCCAGCAATTTCAATTACCCTTATGTTACATACACAGTTAAACCATAGGATAAAATGCAAAAATGCAAGACGTTAAGTGCCGAGGGCGGGAAGACACACAGCGCTCCATCTCACTTTTCTTTTCCTAACTTGCACACTGAAATGCCCCCACGCTTTCAAAGGAAATACATGCGAAAGGCTAAGGACAGATCTGAATCCAATAGTATCGCATTCAACAACCGATTTTTGCAGGAAAGGAAACTGCAAACGCGCTCGCTGGTGGTTTGAGCCAGGCACTTCCGGTTGGACTCGCCGTCCAAAAACCAGCCCCTGGACATTCAGTCGATGTGCATTTTCACAATGAAAATGCCAAGAAATCTTTTTTGTCAATTTGAAGACTCTTTTTATTTATGAATTTAAGATAACATGAGACTTTTTAAACGCGGTTTATGAAAAGGACCAAAAACTACACTGAATGGAATCAAAGGACGCCACACGCACAGTCCAGCTGTAAAATAAAAGGCCGAAGTGCCTTCATTGACACAGTCGCTCAACTGTAGTCACTGCCCTAAGAATTTAAGGACAAATTCGGCATTTGTAAATCTTAAGCACCCCATCAAATATTTATTTTTAAGGAACTGTGCCAAGTGCGACAAGATCACATTTAGACAAATAAACTTGCACCCAATACACCATATTATCAAATAAAAGACTCAATCCAACCATTATTTTCTTCTCTGCAAAGTGAAGTTTGTTCAAAATCTTCCGCAAGAAACCTATGAAATTGCCAACACCGAAATTTAACTGATCACCAGGAAAGATGAGCAAAAAGCTGGTTTGTTCAATTAAATGCCAGAAAGCACCCCATAATGGCTTAAGAGAAGTTTACGGGTATCCAAGGTGTTTGTAGAAACTGGCAAGTGCAAATAAGACAAATTTTTTCAAGGAGAACATATGAAAAGCAACAAGAAGTTGTTTGGTTGAGCGCAATGTTATTAAATACACACTTGTGTACATATCAGATCAAAATGCAAACGCGCGTCCATGACGCCAGGTTATTAAAATTGAAGGTTGCTGGTGAACAAGCCCTGTGCTGTCCACGTCTTCATTTTCAGTTCAAAACACCTTGAAATTTAAAAAAAAATGCATATTGTCAGAATATGATTCCAAAGTTTTACTAGAAAAATAGTATCTTAGAAGAAGAAGAAAAAAAACCCTCAAAACTGCGCGGGAGGGCAGCCAGCTGCCATTGTCCTAACCGCAAACACAATTCCTCGGCATGTGCATTTTGTCCTTTTCAGGTCAAAAATAATAGAATCAGAGGGGCCAAGACTACAAATTAAACAAATACACATAACAATAGAGACTCAATGATATAAAAGGCAAAATCAGCTCGCTGGCAGCCACAGTACTGTCCCGCACTTGCTCATTCAATGGCAGCAATTCCAGTTTTAAGTTGAAAACAACACAGTGTCTGAATACTACATACAAGAAGGAACCAAGATCAGTAATTAATGGAATAAAATAGTAAAGTCACATTGTAACATAAAGCACAACACTATGCCCAAATTCAGCTAAGGGAACCACATCGTCACATATCCAAAGTCCTTCAGATTATTAAAGTTTGTTAATTATATTTTTAAATCATATCAATACATTCTATATACCCATCTACAGAAAACATACTACAAATAGCCAGCTATCAATAACAACAACTAAATTAACTTTAGGCTCTCGCGTGGGAACGCCGCCATGTTCCCTCACCTCTAAGACAAGCCTCACCAAAGAATGCAGGATGAAATGGGTCCTAACACTTGCAGTTGTCCTCCTCTTATAGCCATTCTTGGGCTCCGCCCACAAAGATCCTGAATGGCTGGGGAACAATGATTGACAAGGGTACCGTCTATTCAAACGTTCTCTTAAAGTGGAATCCCCCATCATACCCAGGTATTTGGTCCTTATTGGTTGGAATGATTTATTCCTGGTGTGTTTGCTTTCAAGTTGGGGTTGCAGGAATTGTGGGAAGCAAAAGCGAAACTAATGGCAAAGAAACTCATACCAGACTCTGTGATTGGTACTGATGATGAATTAAAAAAATATGTCAACAGTCCTTTTCAACTTTGTATCTCATAACCTACTTCCAGAAAGTGCTTCTTATAATCTCTGTTCTTGGGAACAAACTCAAGACAAATACTCAACTAACGTTACCAGATAATTGAAGCTACTCCCTTCACACCCATAGCAAACTATATTTGTAAAAGAGAAATGGAGGCAATACTAGGGGCCCAGCTGTACCTGGAGTGGAAACTAAACTTAAACAGCTGCCCACTTGGCAAGTGCACATGTGCATTAGGGTCATTAAATAGGGGGGCAGGTCTAATCTTTGAAACCAGATGCACAGAATGGACAACTATCCACCTAAACCTAGACAGCTGGAGTTGGGGGAGCTTCATACAGAAGGGAGGCTGGGTGTGCGTTGAGAGGCTTCAGGGACAGGATCAGGCACTAGGAAATGGCAGACTAGAATCGGAACCCATGGTCCTTTGTACCAATGGCTGTTCTTTAGGCCTCTGCACACAGTACTAATGCCTTTTGTGTGGTTGCCTATTAGTGGACTGTCCTGTTGCTCCATCTGTACCCACTCATTCTGGCACAGCTCAAAATGCAGCCTCTGCCATGAAGCTTCTCTGATCCTCTTTTCCCATTCTCTCCTGCTGCTATGGGGTGGGGCAAATGGGAAAACATCAGAGTTGGGTGCAGGGGAGCATTGAGGGCACTGGGTCAGTTAGCACTGGGCTGGACTTGGGAAGAACCCAAAGGCAGTACTTGGAAATCTGTTGCTGTGTGCTGAGGTTATAATAACTCTGGATGCTTCTGGGTAAAGAAAAGACAAAGTAACATATAACCATCTCCTGATTGGTGAGAGAAGTTTAAATGCAAACTCTAACTTGAAAGGAAACTTAATAAGCAGCACACTTGGTTAAAAAAAAACAACAACAAGTCATTCACATTGGTCAGAGTCAGAGCCAGGAATACAAACCTACACTGTTTCAAGAAGGACAGAGAGATACTATTAAGTCAGTAAACTGGAGGGTTGGAGCAAGTAAGACAAATGAACTGAATTAGATAAGTGCCCTTGTGCAGGTGGGGAGTGGTATGATCTGTTATTTCAGTTTTTTTACACTCCCACTCTTCAAAGGCCTCCACGTGGAGAGAACACAGAATCACAATTCTCATCCCTTGGAGGCCCAAATTCTGTGACATTTTGTTACTGAGGTGAGATTCAAGAACATCAAATGAGCATTTCAGTGGTATTAATATATTCATAAAATTGTGTAAACAAAAGTAATTCCAAAACTACTACTAAGTAGTTCCTTCCCACCTGCCCCCCCCCCATTCTGTCTCCCCAGTCTACTTTCAGTCTAGATGAATTCCCTATCCTGGAGTTTTCACATAATGGAATTACACAATATGTGAACAGTTGTATTCAGCCATAGGGAAGCAGAAGTGAGAAATTTGTGAAGACAAATAGAGGTCATTGCAATGTTTATTTCTCTCTGACCACTACTGTATTACAGTAGTATACTTGCGACACAGTACTTCCAATACAAAACAAAGCTCCCTTGGCCCACTGGCCACAAGCACTCCCAGCCCAGCCCACTAGCCAGCCACTCCTCCAGACTGGTACCAGGGAAGACCCCAGCCACTGTACCCACCACCAGGTAAACACCCAGAATAGTGGGAGAGGGAGACCCCACGACGACAGCCTTGTCCATAGCAGAGCAAACCCAAAAGGAAACAATGGGGAGAAAGAAAAATACGAATGGTTAAGCAAGTCCACAGGGGAATGATACACCACAGAAAGAAAACCCATCTCCAGAACTCAACACCACTGACATGGAAGAATTTTTCTTCTTGTCAGATGATGAATTCAAAATTGCCATAATTAAGAAGGTCAAAGTATTAGAATAATACAAAGAAAACTCAGAAAAACAGATCAGAGATATATGAAAAACTCAGAAAAGGAAAAGAATACTATGAGAAACAAAATCAAGAACCCAAGATTGAGACTGAAACTTTAAATAAGAAAAGTCAGGAATCCCAGAAAGAGAAGAGAGAGAGAAGGGATCTGAAAACCTATTTAGGGAATTAATTGAAGATAACTATCCAAACTTGAAAAAGGAAATGAAAATAAACATATAGAAAGCTGAGGCAAGCAAGACTCAGAGTAATAAAGCTTCTAAGAGTCTAAGATCAAGAAAAAGTAATGAAACTGACAATGGGGAAGAAACAGATAACTTATAAAGGAACACTGACTAGGATGACATCAGACTTCTTTGAAGAAACACTCTGGGCAAGAAGGGAATGGCAAGACAAAAAATGCCAGCCAAGGATACTTTTTCCTGCAAAGATCTCCTTCCTATGGGAGGGAAAAATAAGGAGTTCTCAGACAAAAATCCTCAAGAATTTGCTGCTACTAAAGCCGCACACCAAGGAACATTACAAGGAGTTCTAGGATTTAAACCAAAGAAAGGACTGAATAGAAAGGACTGAACAAGGGATTAAATAGAACCACAAAACTTTGAATGTAATGGCAGTAACAGACTTCTACATATCAAGAAACACCTAAACTCACCAGTAAAAAGACACGAAGTAGCATGTTGGATTAATAAACAGAATTCAACCCTGTGCTGCCTCCAGGAAAAATACTTAAGCTCCAAAGACAAACACAGATTGAAAGTAAATGGCTGGAAAACTATTCTACAAACAAATGGCACCCGAAAGAAGGCCGGGGCAGCCATACTTATATCGGGTAAAATAGACTTTCAGCTGAAAATGGTGACAAGAAATGTAAATAAATAAATGTAAACATACAACATTGTTTTTCTAAGAACAGCCTAATGAGTTCAGGATGAGGGATGCCTACTTTTTCTTTTTAGGATTATAAATTATGTTATACAACACTAGTATATATTATATATAATAAAACATTGTGTATAACATATAATTTACAGATAGATTAGATATAGATATAGATAGTTCTACTATAGCAACTAGCTATTCCTTTTTAGGACTTTTTACTTGTTCTCTCTCACTTCTAAACAAATTTAATGCCCAGGCCTCTGACCTTGAGACTCTTCTCTATCTACCCTTCTCCACTGATTTCATAGCCTAATATATGTGTGTATGTGTCCCTGCAGGTGTATTTATATACATGTAATAAACATTTAGCAACCTAGCACAAAACCAGTGCAAAGTAACTGATACAAAAATGTGATTCATTTGTACTCCAAAGGTAGTTATTACAGGCAAAGTATTGGCTCAAAATAGGTTACAAAAAGCTCTGCTGCCTTTGCTTGCTCTTATTTTGGCTCCCATGCAGACAGTCTCCTTCCCTCCTTGTGCTCCTGAGTTGCCCTCGTTTCTCTGTGGAACATTTCCCACTTCCTCCCACTCTCATCTAATCCTAAGAACCTTGTCCTTCCTAATAAAGGTGTTGGATCAGGCATGAACCTCTTTACAGCACCCTTCAGGGCTAATTCGTTGAAGCTGAACCCCAATCATGCTCCGAGATCGGCCCTTTGCTGCCCCCACCTGGCCTATTCCTGTGTCTGTTACCTTGGACTGGGCGACCACTGGCCAGCAGATCTGACCTAGTTCTCCAAGGACGTCATAGAAATAATTCCTTGGGGAAATTCAGTCTAATGCATACCTTTCTTTGAGAGGTAGGGATGATGTGGAAATTGCCAGCTCAATCTGATACCACTAAGAGGGAAATTCAGTTACTTCACAATATTCTATTCTAGAATTACTCGGGACCATCCGTGGCTGTATAAGCCGTATATGGAGAGAAAGCAAAGCTCATATGGGAACCCCAGATCTCATAATATTGCCTTTCTGAATTCAGTCCAGTTCGACTTCTAAAAGTTGGGATCTATAAACTGTAACTCTGTTTCTGAACACCAAACTTCTGTACCTGTTCTAGAACCACATGTGACTCTAAAGCAGGGGTGGACTGTGAGAACACTACCCAGATGACCCACTTAGACTTGCTAGGAAAATTCATTTTCTTGGAGGCAGATAGCCTGAAACATCTCCTTCCACGACTGTGGGGCAAATTGACAGTCATTCGCAGGTGTTTTTTAAATACAACAACATCTAATCTTATGACTTAGAAACCAGTTAGTATCATATGACCACGATAAATTAGTGATTACAAGTTTCTGGGGGAAATAGCAGCTTGCTATAGCATCAAAATGTAGGTTCTGACCTTTTCTAAGTGAAGACTATGCCTGCTTTTACGTACTAATAAGTGGTCTGGAGAGCAAAACAGATGTCTTTTTAAGTAATTGCTGAGAAACAGATTTATGAAAAGGAAACGAAAACGCTTTTCATCTTACTCTTCGATGTCATAAGAATTATTTATCTCAACTCTTACCACTGAGAGAACACCTTTATTTGCTGCCTTCTCAAAGTCTGAACATATCTTAACATTATCTTAACATATCTTAACCTCTCGCCCACGGTGCAATGAGGGATCGAACTGTGTACTAAAGAAGCCAAAACTTCAGCTGGAATTCCAACTGTGCACCTCACAGCCCTGTGACTTTGACCTCAGCTTCCCTACAGATACACTGAAAGAACTGAGCTAGATATTCTCTAAGGCCTCCTTGATTTCAAACATTCTGTAATTTTAGTGTTTTAAATACAAAGAATCGGTTTGCTTCTTTTCACATTCTCCCTCCAATCTGTTGGCAAATCTCGCGGTTTCTACCTAAGAAAGACACCGAATGTCACCACATCTCATTGTGCTCGCTGCTGTCCAAGTTAGTCTCTCTGCCACTTATCTTACTGCTCTGCTACTGTCATCAGTTCTCAACAGGGCAAGTAGAGTGATTTTGGTAAAATGATAAGACTATCGGTTTTAGGCTAAAGACTTCCCACGTCATTCAAAAAAGAAGACAAAGCCCTTACGATGTCCTATAAGAACCTAACCAGTACCCTTGCCCATTACATGTGTGACTTCATGTCCATCTCTTCTTTGCCTCTCTCACTCCATTCTAGGCATAGGTGCTCTTCTTAAATGTTCTTCAGAACAGCACACGCCTGCCCCAGGACCTTTGCATCTGTTATTCTCTCTGCCTGGAGAGCTCTTTCCTGGTCTTAACAAAGTTATTATCACCCTTCCAGCCTTCAAATCTTTGTTCAAATGGCATCTTCTCAGAAAGTAGTGTTTCTTAATAAGTCTATTTAAAATCACAGAAGTTTCCTTCCCTTTGTCTAGTTGCCTTTTCCATAGCGTTTTTTTTTTACCCTACTTACACATCATCTGTTTTACTGCTTTATTGCCTGACTCCCCTCTCTAGTATGTGAGCTCCTCGAGGACAAGGATTCTTCTGGTTTCCCAGTGTCTGCAGAGTGCAGAGCACATAGAAGTTGCCCAGTAAATTTTTGTCGAATAGATACATGAACTACCCCAATTTACCAGATGTCTCAGAGATGTCTCTCCTCCTTGTTAGAGAATGACAAAATAGCTTGATAGAGTGAATTAGATTGTGAACAATAAATGTAAAATACTGTGTAGATGCACAAATGATTGTTTCATTATCTGGCCAATGTACAAGGGACACATACAAATTGTTCTAATCACAGAGTGATGAAAGAGTAATGAACAACGAGTTCTTGAACAAGTGTAGGAAGAAAATAATGAATTGTAGTTAAAACGAAATTGGGATTCAATGGTCTGCGTCATCGCAGGCTTGTTCTAGCTCTTCTTTGAACATTGTTATTTGGGGAAAATGTCCTTTAGAAGAAAAGAAGTAGGTCACAGAGAGAGAGGCCAAGTGAAAAAATAGCCAGGCCCACGGCTTCATTGTGCAGGGGCAGTATTTAAATGCCTTTTCATTGTGCTTCCTTTGCTTTTCAGTACAATTTTCTAATTATTTACTTGCAAAAATGACTCACCTGGACATTTGCTCCTTTGCCTTCAAAACAAATTTTCTCTTATTCAAAAATGTTAATGGCAATTGAAAATTCTGGCTACCTTTCATCCGATACCTTCACCATTCAAATATAATCAACTGAACAATAATTGATGATTAGGATTGCTTTTTCTAAGAGAAGGTTGATCACGTAGGGTCAGTCTACAAAATACTGTTTCTATTTCCCTTTGCACATCCTAGTTGCTGCACCAGGAGCAGGCATTAAGCAGGTAGATGCTATTGCTAAGGAGAAGGTATCACTTCTGAGCTCTCAGAGGCTTCAATGCCAAGCGATGATTTCTAGTTGGGCCTATTGTAGAAGGTTTGACCTTAGCTGTGCAAGATGCTGGATTACACTGGCACAATCATAAGTTAAAAACAATAGACTCATGGGATGAAGCCTCCCAGGATAGCAGAAAAAGAATGAAATATCTAGTCTTTTTACAGTATATTAAAGTTTTGGAGTTTTTCACACCAGAGGTGCACTTGAGGTTTGAGATACAGAGAAGAATCTTTTACACATCACACCCACCGTTTATGCTAGAATTCTTGTATGTCTGTTTCTTTGATAGTTCTCATATTCCTGTCCATAACCAAAATAGAACAGGAAATATCATTCTGGTGCAAAGTTAAGGAAAATCAATTACAGCATCCAAAGTCATGACACAAAATGGGGCCTCCCTGGTGGTGCAGTGGTTAAGTGCTGCGCTGTGGAGCTGTCAGCAGCGGCGACGCGAGTTCAATGCCCGGCTGGGGAGATTCCCACATGGCATGGCAGACCTCTCCTGCCTCGCCCGCTGCTCCCCTCAGCAGTGTATTTCCATCGATCTGCCTGTTCTGCTCCCCACTCTGTCTCTGGTGAACCCTCTCGCCGCCCCATGCCTCTGGCCTGTACCCCAGCTTGTATGCATAAATAAATAAATCTTTAAAAAAAAAGTCATGGCACAAAAGACATATGTAGGTCCTTCAGTGGGTCTCTGTCCGGCTATGCGAAAATTGCATAAGGAACACAATTGTCCCCACCTCTATCAGCAGCAGGCTTTTTTGTTAACCTACAACACAATTAGGAAGTTGATAGATATTCTTCACGGCGACCTCTATGCATATCTGCTTAACATATTAAAATAAAATAACATATATAAATAACATATTAAACATATTAAAATAGCAAAAAAGTGACTTCTATAGGCTTGAATAACAGAATATATGTGCTACTAACCCAGAGGTGCCATACATTTTTCTAAGCTGATCTCCTCTCAGGTCTGCGACACATAGGATATGTTTCCCTCTCCGTGTGTTGTTATCATTGGAAGGTGCTTTCAGTTGGGCAGTGTTCTGGACACAACGTGATTACTAAAAGTTTCTCTTTGCGTCGGCTGTAAAACAACTCTAAAATGTCAAGGCTTAAAATAGCATCAATTTATTCTTTCTGATGATACGTGTATTGGTTGGATGGTTCTTCTGTTTTATGTGGTGTGACGGGATGTCTGGGATACCTGGAAGGTCCAGCGTGGCTTTCCTCACAGGGCTGCTCATTGGTGTCGGCTCCTGGCTGGGAGCTCAGCTGAGGTGGTTAGTTGGGGGCCTGGAGTCTCCCTTTGAGTCTCTCTCTGAGCCTTCGTGGGCTTGCTCATGGTATGACCGTGGGCTTCTGAGAGGGCTCTCTTAAGGTTCAACTGTCACTTCCCCCACATTCTGTCAGACAAAACAAATCACAGAGCCCGTCCATCTTCACCTCTCACGGGGGACTGTCAAGACCACATTGCAAAGGGCAGGTGCGGTGGGAGATAATGTTACAACCAGCTTTGGAAAGAGTTTCCCAGCAAAGATGTGTGTCTCTTAATTTTGCCTTTGCTGCTTTCCTTCTCAGTTCCTCCACCTATTGAATTTTTCCATAGCTCTCATAGATGTACCAGACTAAAATAAGTTAAATGTGTTCTGATGCTAATTTACAAACTATGTCTGTGTAGATTGATCAAGAGGTATGGAACCAGGCAACATCCATCTGAGGACTTTAAGGAACTCAAGGGAGTTTCTGTGGTGCAGGCAGGTTTGGGGGTCCTAGGATACTCCTCCTTCTTCTAGCTCACACTTGCCAAAATCAAACTGTTTGAGGCTCAATTTCCATATCAATAAGTGGGGAATTACAATACCTACATTTCAGTGTAGTTGTGTCAAACAAAAAAAAAATACAACTATCATAAGACCTAACAGGTAAAGAATAAATCATAGTTTATTTATTTCATTTTTGTATAATGCTTACTAGAGCAAGGAGGGCATTATTCTAAACAGCTTACAACTCTAACTCAATCTTCCTAACGACCCTATAAGTATAGGTATTATTATATGATTATTTTCATAGTACAGATAAGGAAACTGAGGCACAGAGAAGTTGAGCCACTTGCCCATGGTTTCCAGTCAGTGAATGCAAGTCCCCTGACTTGAACCCAGACATTCCAGCTTGAGGAATCGTATTCCTGGCCACAGTAATACTTCTTGCTCAACTTTTGTGCCGAGTTCTATTGTCTGAATTCTCTATCATCGAAACCTTCTAATGATTCATCCAAGTGGAAGGACTTTCCACCGTAAAAGGACTTTGCACTTTATTCCCCATCCCTGCCCCCCCACCCCCCGCCCCATTACCTTTAAACCTCTGGTGTTGAATGACAGGAGAGAAGGCAGGCGCTCTCCTAGACAGGGATGGAAGAACCACTGCCACCTACTCTCTGCACCTAATTGCTGCTTTTTATGTCCTTGTTTTATGGGTTATAATTCAAAAGTCCTCTTTAGATGCAATCCGAGAAGTTTTGACTACCTATTTCTATATTGCATTATATTAATGGTTTCTGAGGTAGTACATTCCAGTTCTTTATCTCAGCACTTGCTTTTGCTGTTACTTCCAATTTCTTGAACCAGAACAATAAAGCGCTTCAAATATAGTTTCTATATTATCTCATACTATATAGTTATACTGTTGTTATATAAATGATACACAGACCTTTATCAAAAACTAAGGTACCTCAGTGGTGTCTGCTATAGTGTTTTTAAAAAAAATTACTTTCGTTCATATCCTTCTAGCTATCTAAGTAATATTTATTTTATACTCAGCTTAGCTGGTTAGCTGGCAAACAGACTAAGCATTTGTGATATTCAGTTGAAGAGTTTACTGAAGCCATACTCATGATCTTTCTCGTCACTAAGGCTATTGACCTCAAATAAATAAAAATTAGATTGCGCTAGCACAACACTCTGTGTGTGTTTGCGTGTATGTGTGTCTGCGAGCACGTGGGTAAGATTTTTGGAAATATTCTGGCTTTTCCCCATATATTTTTAATCCATTATGGGGAGGGGGGTCAGTCATGGAGGGGAAGAAAGATTCCATTTCTTAAGTTAAGTCTTCAAGGTTATTTCATTAATGTTCTTGAGTGTGAAACATTTTTTCCCCAAATACTTACAGCTGTAAGTTTATTTTTGTAAATAATAAAGTAGTAGTGATTTGGTAAATTTGTGTTCAGTTATTTTTTGGACAAAATTCATTAAGTGTAAAGAAGTATTTCAAAATCCTTTTTACATTTAGCAAAGGTGTGAGATTTGCTTTTGGTGTATGAGAGAAATTTTGTCTTTTACTTTTCAATAAAGGCTAAAATTGATAACTAAAAATATATTTTAACCTCTGCTAGCTATTTTTTTTAAAGATTTATTTATATATGCATACAAGACCTGGGCTGTAGGTCAGAGGTGTGGGTGTGTGTGTGAGAGGATTCACCAGAGACAGAGTGGGGAGCAGAACAGGCAGGTTGACCGAAATACACTGTGTCTGCTGCTCCCTGTGGGTCAGCTCCCCGGCCATGCTGCAGTGGCTGCGGATAGCTTCAGAGTGCTGAGACTTAACCCCTTGCACCACCAGGGAGGCCCTCTGCTAGCTATTTTGATGTGAGAAGGAAAGGCCGGAAACTTGTACAGAAACACTGCTGCAAGTTACCTTGCCTTCCAGGAATAAGGCTTCCAGGCACCATTGCTACCTCAATGGAAGTGGGTCCCCAGACAGACCCCTCACTCCCCAAGCCCCGCAAGGGTGTTTCCTGAATGCCCCCCAGCCCATTCGCTCTTTCTTGTGTCTGCAAGCTGGGTCAAGAAGGTTGACAGAGATTTCATTCTATCCAAGGTGATCATTAAGGAGATAAATTTTTATTTCTCTCCATTAAATTGTTGATTCCATAAAAGCTAAAATGTAGTCTCTAAACATAGCAGAGTAGGCAACTTGCCATGATCCTCACTTTCTATGTAACTGAGATAGAAAGGGCTGAGAGATGAGAACGCGCGGTTTAGCCTTCTATCTTTCCCTGCACCAGAAATCAACACTTCAGAGGAAAGTAATAAAAAGTCAGAATACGCCTTGCTCTTGGATTTAGGATTATACACGATAGAGAAATAAAAGACTAACTTATAAAGCAAAGTAACAGGACTAAGCCAGCCCATTTCAGGCCTAATAAGGATTTGCTTCCACTTCGGCTCCATCAGAGGACGGATCATTTAATGAATAAGAAACTGTCACTGTTGAGGACGCTTCACTGCCTTTCTCCCAACTCCCTCCCACCATCCATGCCAGCCTGATGCCTACCAATGGCCTTTCTACTTGGAAATTCCAAACATGGAGGGGGCACTGTCCAGGCAAAGCAGGTCAGGGATGGACACAGGGAGAAGGTGCCTGCTGGGCTCTGTCCGGAGCAGAGAGAGAGGGAAGGATGCCTGCACGAGCCTCTAATTCTCTGTTGTTGCTCCTCAGCAGTCTCCCTCCCCTCTCCTGGCCAGCAGGGCTGAGTGTGGGCTCCACCACTCTACTCTGCCTTTTCTGTTCTCTTTAGATGCCAGGTTTAAGAAGAACTGCAATTTGTGTCTGGTCTTCCCCTTCCTACACTCCTGGTGCTGGAGTCTCCAGTTTGAACCTTGAAAGAAAAGAAAATCCTAAATAAGGGCCTCTCTGGTGGTGCAGCAGTTAAGCGCTGAGCTGTGGAGCTGGGGGCAGCAGCCATGTGAGTTTGATACCCGGCCAGGGAGATTCCCACATGGTGCAGCAGACCTCTCCTGCCTCGCCCGCCCGCTGCTCCTCTCAGCTGTGTACTTTGGTCAATCTGCCTGTTCTGCTTCCCACTCATGTCTCTGGTGAATCCTCTCACCGCCCCCCCACATACCTCTGGCTTGCACCCCAGCTTGTATGCATAAATAAATAAATCTGAAAAAAAGAAAATCTTAAATAAAACCAGCCAAACTTTGAAAATTAATTTCTTTTCCTTCACTACCTTTTATGTCATTCTCTTTTCTAGAGACAGAACAGCACAGTTGTTGGGGCCACACTGATGTTATTTAACTCTGAATCTCAGCTGCCTCGGCCATGCAATGGGGGCAGATAAGGGGACCCAGAGAGTGGTTGTGAAAAATTTAAAACATAAAGCATTTAGAACAATGACTAGCATACGTAATTGCTGTGTGAGCATTAGCTATTATTATGTCATAAAAAAGTTAAGGATGGATAAAGACGGGGAAAAAAACAATGTTACACCTCAATTAATTTTGTTCCAAAGCTGGCCTAACTCTGGCAAATACGCTCTCTCCGTCAGCAAATATTTACTGAGCACTTGGTAAAGGATTGTCATAATGTCTGACCCGAGGAAAATGTGCAATATGGTACAATTTCTCCCCATTCTTCAAAAGCTGAACATTTTTATAAAATCATTCATAAGCTGAAATGGTATAAACTGAAGAAATACCATTAATTTACATGGAAAAAAATTGTAGCCTTCTGAGATCCATAAAATAATGTACCAAATTATACCACACGTCACATCAAACCTAAAATAACACTAACATGGCAAAAGCATGGATAATACGATAAATACAAGGCCTGTCTAAAGCAGCGCCCAAGGAAGGAGCTGGGGGGGCCACTCTCAGCCTGGAGTGTGGCTGCCTCTGGAACATCTGCTGCTGCAAAACAAACAGCACTACTTTCACTTTTCACCTTTTATCATAAAAGTGCAAGTCATCTTTGGACTTGTTTGGGTTACTAAAAACAGGTACTAATGTTGGTCTTTCATAAAAGCAAAGTGGCATAAAGTGCTCTCCTCAGCAGTGTATTTCCGTCCATCTGCCTGTTCTGCTCCCCACTCTGTCTCTGGTGAGCCCTCTCACTGCCTCATACCTCTGGCATGCACCCCAGCTTGTATCCATAAAATTAAAAAAAATTTTAAAAAGCAGTAATAATTGTCTATGCCTCTTAGGGTTGTTATGAAGCTTAAATGATGTTTATAGGGGCCTCCCTGGTGGCACAAGGTGTTAAGTCTCAGCACTGTGAAGGTATCTGCAGCCACTGCAGCATGAGTTCTATCCCCGGCCAGGGAACTAACCCACATGGCGCAACAGACCTCTCCTGCCTCGCCCACTGCTCTCCTCAGCAGTGTACTTTAGTCAATCCACCTGTTCTGCTCCCCACTCTGTCTCTGGTGAATCTTCTCCCCTCCCCACCCCCACACCTCTGGTCTATACCCCAGCTCTTGTATGCATAAATAAATAAATCTTTAAAAAAAATAAAAAAAGGAAATGATGCTCATAAAGCAGTTAATATGCCACTGGCACATGGTATGTGCTCAATATAAATGAGATCTGTTGGTTAGGGTCAAAATAAGGTCATCCTTATAAAACACATCAAGGAAATTTACAAATTTCCCTGTGAAATTTATAGAAGGGTAGCCACTGAAGGGATTTAAGGAAGAGATTGAGGTTGGCAAATTTGTGGTATAGACTCATTTATCTGGAGCAGTTGGCAGAAAGTTTCAAAGGGACCTATGACAGGAGGAAGACCAATTAGGGAACGGTGGCAGTCATTTAAGTGAAGGCTGAAAAATAGTTGAGTTGGTAGGAACGGATGTCATAAATGGTTGTGGCCAAGTTGGTACATGGCCCTAAGGATAGTCCACACATACCCTGATCAGGGGTCAGACAATAAGGCTATTTGATCACGTAGTATTAAAACTCTTGGTGGTCTCTCAGGCCTTTTGGCAATCTAATGAGAAACGTTCTGCCTTGGCTGTTTTCTTTCTGATGTTCAGTTTCAAGAAAGTATTTTAAGATACTCACTAGTCCACAGTAGTGCTCAGACTCTTTTTCTCTAAAGTTCTAGAGAGATTATTCATTTGAAAAATGAAAAAAAAAAAGCAACCTGACACAAATGATGTGCTACTATGACACTAGAATGACTTACTGTACTTATAATTCAGTCAGGTCTTCAGGCCAAGTATCCGAGTGGGAAGGTACGAGGCTCTTGTTAGCAGATTGCTCAGTAAACAAAGCTTCCTCTCCCACAGGGCCCCTGACAGGGCTGCAGATTGGTGTTTCTTCACCCATCAAGGCTGCAGCTTTGTGGCTGCCTCGTTCATTAGCACACAGCAGCAAACGGAATCTAACAGTGCAGCAGAACAAAAATTGCCAAGTTCATGAAGTTTCTCTTCTGCAGACTTTCTGTCCACTATCCTCTCTGTTGCCCCCCCTTCCTTTTTCCTCACCCCTACCTTAAAGGTCTGTTTCCATTAACCTTCCAGTGAGAATTCTCATGCTATTCTCGATTGTGCTGATAGGGAAGGAGAGGACGTCATTAAATGAAGTTGCCTAAGACTTCGTGCTGTGCTCCTTGCAGTGTAAAAAGCAGGCCTCAGGCTTAACATAAGAGTAGCAGATCTCTAGACATGGTTGGATCCTCATCCTCACATGTCTGGTATCCTGAGACTGGGGCCCAAATAGGAAAGGGTGGGACCCTAACACTTGGGCTGGTCAATCTGTGTTGATGCTCAGATTCCTCTGAACCCTCCAGTCTTGCAGAGTTGGACCACTCCTCCCTGTGAAAAGTTAGTGCTCCCCCTTCCTTTGCTTGCAAGCAATGACAAGATCTGTCTTATGCGACAACATACATTAATGAAACTTCTAACCCCCAAAGTATGTATGGTAAATTAAAATTCAGTGAATGGCAGAGAACAGTGCTATGCTTAGATGTTGAAATGATGTAGGGTGGTTGTTTTCACAATATCTTCATTTAATTCACCAGACGGGATACTGCAAATTACCGACAGATCCTGAAAAATGAGACTACTGCAAGCCCAGCCAAGTAGCAGCCTAATTACAAATGTTGTGTCAGATATAAACTATCTTTTCTGCAGTAAATTAAAACAGCCTCAGGTCATGGTATGTGGTCACGGAAATCTGGAAAATTAGTTCGTTTCAGTCCTATCAGGAAAGATTCCCAACCACAGTTCTCAGTTACATGGAACTGAGAAGACAATAGAACGTATTTATGATCTTCCCCAAGGCTGTATTCTCTTTCCAACTTATATCTTAGTTTAGTCCAAAGGCATCTGGACATTCCACAGCATGTCAATTGGTCAGCTAGAGTGATGACATCATAAAGATGAAACAGATAAGCAAGAAGTGGCAAGCATATTGGAGGCCTTAGTAAGACATGTTTCCAGAGAGTAAGAGAAAAAACAATGTAGATTCAGAGAACAAGTCACTTCAATGAAATTTTTCCTTTTAATGTACAGTTTTATTGAATTCACATGAGATCATCTACCCCACAGAGTGAAATTGTAATTTTCAAATACAATCATTTCTGAATTGTTGTGGATACAAGAATGATATATAGCTCTACTGTCAGAAAAAACTAAGTGGAATCAGTATGGAGTATTACAAGGAGACTTTATGAGGTTTAAAATTTGTGATTTGGTTTCTGAAATCTTCTGGTCTTAGATGTGTGTAGCCTGTCCAATTCATCTTTATGGATTTTATTATGCAGCAAATTTTAAAGGCTACATTTAACTCTTTAGAAAATAAAGTTTGCTTTATTTTTTGTTTGATTTTATTTTTACTATTTTTTTTATTGAGTTAACATTGGCTTACCATACTGTATATGATTCAGAAGCAGGAGAAGATATTCTCATTCTTTTATTTCTAGAGTTCGAATGTATCATGCCAGTCCCGTCTGATTTGTTTTCCACTGAGAAATCCACAGATAACTTTATAAGGGTGCCCTTATAGATAATTCATTTTTCTTTAAATGCTTTTAGCATTTTTTTCATTACCAGTAGTTTTTAACTGGTTTCATTATGTCTTATAGTGTATCTGTTAGGGCTTATTTTTTTGGAACTCTTTGAACCTCTTACATCAGGATGTCTGGTTCCTTCTCCCAACTAGGGAAATTTTTTGCTATTATTTCTTTAAATTATGATTCTAAGCCTTTCTCTCTCTTGCCATTCTGTGACCTCTGTGATACAGATATTTTTCTCTTGATGTTGTTACGTAGGTCTCTTACACTATTTTCTCCTTTTTAATTACTTTTTTCTTTTCTTCTGGTCTGTTTTTGTGTTTTATTTTAACATGTACTCAAGTGCCTCGATTCTATCCATTGTTTCTCTTTGTTGACTATTGAGCCCCTCTATTTTATGTCTTAGGTCAGTTATATAAGTCTTTAATTCCATTATTTCTGTTTGTAACTCTCATTTTTCCTCTACCCTTTTAAATTAATTAATTATTTAAAAATATTTTAAGATTTATATTTTATTTATCTATGCATACAAGAGCTGGGGTGTAAGCCAGAGGTGCAGGGGGTGAGAGGATTCGCCAGAGACAGAGTGGGGAGCAAAACAGGCAGATGGACTGAAGTACACTGCTGAGGGCAGTAGGGGGAGACAGGAGAGGTCTGCTGCGCCATGTGGGAAGCTCCCTGGCCAGGGATCCAGCTGTTGCCACAGTGGCTGTTGATAGCTTGATAGTGCTGAGATTTAACTCCTGTGCCACCAGGGAGGTGCCTCTTTATACTTTTAAAAATTCTTATGTTGTTTGTTAATAGTTGTTTTAAATTTTAATAAGCATAGTTAGGACTGTTGCATTAAATTCATCTTCAGCAAGTCACTTAGTTCTGCCAGATTTATACTTTTCCTGTGTTATTTCTCCTATCATTTGTGGTCTATTCTTTTGTCTTCATTTTTAGCTCCTATGGCTTGAGCTAAGCAGCTTTTTTTTACCTAACTTGATGTGTTGGCCTCATATTAAGATTACAGTTGGCAGGATATTATCGCAAGCTGTTGGCCCAAGATCCTGGGTGTCTGTTGCTTTATATACCGATGCCTCTGCACCTGTTTGGATGACTGAAGTTCTAGTGCAGGCAGACGGCCGCAGCTGAGCAGTGGGGAACCACAAGGTTGCTGTTAGAAACACCAAGAGTTTTAGCCACCTAGATGTGGGGATCTGCTACAAGCCTCTCCCTTAGGCCAGTTGCTCAGCCAGGGTTCCCCCAATAGCAGCAGGCTTCCAATGACCCCTCAATTGTGGTTCACCACTGGTTTGTGAATTTGTTAGCTTGCCGACTGAGGGGTACCCTGGGGCCCCACTAAATGGGTTCTGCCATCTGTTGCATCAAGACAAAACATCCTCTTAGTGTGTAAGACCTTCAGTGGAAAGGAAAATTAATACAATTGTTACTGGGACCCCGTAGTGTAAACTGCAGGGCAAGACTGACATTGTAAGGGTGCCAGCCTGGGGAGCAGGAGCCTTAGGAAAATGTGGCATTTTTCCCCACTCCCGCCAAAGACTGCTGCATGCGGTTGTTTTTTCTCTCGGGTGGGCGCCAGCCAGGTTAAACGGGCTAAGTTGAAAGGTCCAGTCAGGGTGAGGCGGTGTCGAGAAGGGGAATATATAAGCAAGCCCAGGAGCGATCCTCAGCCTAGAGTCATCACAATTGGAACCTGGCTCTGAGAAGAAAGAAGAAAGAAGAGTTGGTGCCTGACCTCTGAAGCGAGAAGCTGAATCTGTCTCCGGTCTTGTTGCTGTTGCCACCTGGAGAGAGCCCCTAAGGCCGTGGGCCTGGTGTCTCAGTGAGCTTTTGCTGTTGGTGTGGGCCACCAGCTCCCGAGGAGCTGTTTGTCAGATCGTTCACCATCCCATCCCAGTGCTGGTGCTGTTACAAGGCATGGACAGGGGCACCCCAAAACCCCCAAACCTGCCCACTCGAAATAGTTTCTGCCATCCACCGCATCAGGACAAAACGTATAAGACCTTAAGTGGAAAAGAAACTTTAATACAATTAGTGTGATAATACAGAAAAGACAGAGAATATAGTTTCTAAACTAAGCACCCAAAGTCACCCATCACCTCGTGGGCAAAAGTCCACCCAAATGGGATTGGCCCAAAGCAGGGCCCGAAAGCCTGCCACGAGTCTAAAGCACCTTTCGGCAGGGACCCATAGAAAAGGGTCAGAAACAG
>PVIJ01006971.1:0-86851 GCA_004024925.1 Scalopus aquaticus | reverse complement strand
GGAGGGAAGGAAAAGGGCACAATATGGAATAGAAAAGAACACAAGGGACCATGGAGATGGATCACGGGTGAATTGGTGGTGGGCTACCCAAGGGGAATACAAAATGTAAAAGACATAAATAACAATAAAAATATATATTAAAAAAAAATAAATAAAACATAACTTTGTTCTGCATGTGTCTGGTTAGGGATTCTTCATTAAATATTATTGTTGGCTCATTAACATTGAATTCACAGCCAACAGCCCTATAGATCATGCCTGAACAAAGCTTATCTAAGACATACATTTTCCTCATAAGACTCATCGCAACCTTCTCACACTTAGGAAACTAGACAACACCACATTTGGGGGCCATTTAAAACAATGAAATCAACAAAACAAAGAAAAAATGTGGGGAACAGCAATAAACAGACTGATCAAGATACTTGTTTATAGTATAAGATCAGAGGCTGGAAGGCAAAATGCCCCCTTGTTAGATCTCAACTAGAAACGTGTATAAGATGAAAATATTTTTGTCACTTTATAGACAAATGACCATGAAAGCATCCCAAATACTGATCTAGGAGTTACAAACACATTTTGCAAGTAGGCAAAATTAGCAAATATGAACTCCTGAACGAGGGTCAACTATAGATATTTGCTTTTGCATCTATGGAGTCTCCTTTCTTGAAAACTTAATTATGCATTTCAAAAAACATTGTAATATTTTGCTCATTATTTCTAGGTGTTTTATAAGCAGGAAAGTTTTCAGGTTATCTAAGCTAGTATATTGCCAAAAAAGAAAACCCCTAATAGCACAGCAGAGTAAGAAACAAATGAAATGGCAATTTTCAGTCCAGGGCATCTTGATTTCACTTCATTTATTTCTGAACAAGCAGCACAGGAAAGTGACTGGCAAGTCAAGTGGGCCCAACGATATAATAATTGCAGAAAGTCTATTCATCCATCTTCAGAGCGCATTCATTTATTCAGTCATGCATGAGTTTCGACAAATATTTATTGAGTACCTAATACAGGTCAGGCACTGAGCAAAAAAGTAGGAAAATGAGGATGAGAGAAATGCTCTGCACACTCGGGGCCCTTACAGCCTTACTGTGACTATATTGTGGAGACAAAAGTGAGTGAGATCCCTTGTGGGCACATGGCATAGGCAACCTCCCTTGGGAAGCTGGGGAAAGCACTGCAGCATTTGATCTGCGTATTGCAAGACTGGTTCAGCACACACTCCATTTTTGCTTTTATTTTTAAATTGTTTATTGAGGTACCGTTGATTGACAATGCTCTATGTGTTTCAGGGCTGTCTATTCACACCTCTGCAAATGTTTGCTCCCGTAGCACGCCCACTGCCAAAGCACCAAAAATCATCCACCGTAGTACATTAAGCCCCCTCCCCACTTTGGTCTTACCCTCCTCCTCCCCTTCTGGGAGCCTCAGTTCTACTATCAGATTTTTAGGGTTTGTTTTCTTTTGTTTTGTTTCTATCTGTTTCCTTGATTTGTTTGCTATATTCCACATGCGAGTGGGCCCACTGAGTATTTGTCTCTTTCTGACTAATTTTGCTTACCAGATCCCCTCCTGATCTATCCAGGTTGTCACAAATGACAGTGTTTCATCTCTTCTTGTTGCTGAGTAGTAGTCCATTGTGTCTACACACCACATCTTCCTATTCCACCCCTCCGTTGTTGGGCACTTAGGTTGTTTCCATAGATTGGCTATTGTGAATGGTGCTTCAATGAACAGAGAAGTCAGCACTTACTTTGTATCAGACACCTCACTAAACCTGGGGATAGAACAGTGAATCGGCCAGCATGGTCTGCCTGGAATATGCTTCTAGTCTAGAGGCGACCAGCAGGATAAAATGAAAAGACGCCAGGTCAGACATACCTTCAGGTCTCTCAGTCCAACCTCTCCTGGGAGCTGACCAGTCAAATGCCCTGGGAATGTCAGATCCCTCCTTTGGCTGCCAACCAGTCATGTATCTGGAACTGATCGGTCTTTTGCTACTTCCACACTTGAGTTAAAATGCTACCGTGCTTGTCTTGACATCTGGCTTCCAAGTGTTGAGCCAGTGCAGCCCAAAGCGTGACGGAGCCCTGAGCAGTGGTGGGAGAGCAGGGGGGCGACCCTTGCCCTCTCTTTCCATGGCTGCTTTCAGGCAGCTCCTCCGTGCGGACTGGCCACCACGGGGTGGAACAAGGGCGCTGCTGAGCAACCGTCCTTGTCTCCTTGAAACTCCTCCAAAGCGGGAGACAGCAGAGCAGGCTCACTGCCCTCTCTCACTCTCACTGCCCCCCATCCTCCCTCCTACATAAAACGTTGGCACTAGGTCACTGCCGCCTTCTGTTTTCTAGGGAATGGCAGCTAAGAGAATAATGACAATTAGTGCTGGATTCTTTGAAAGAAGTGACAGGAAAGCCCTTCCCTGACCATTGTCTTCTCCAAGGTGTTAACATTTAGTCTGAAATCTTGAAGAGGAGAAAGATGTAGCTGAGAGTAGCAAGGGCGTGTTCATCATAGTTTTATTTTCTGTATTATATGATGCTTTGATAGCCAGGGCCTTGCTGGCCGTGGAGGGAGCTCCTCCAAGGTTAGAGAGTCCTAGAGTAGGAAGCAAGTGCCCGGAGCACACCTTTCAAACGCACACTGGCCAGTCAGTGTCTAGCACCCCAGCTTCTAATCCATGCCTCGAATTCTTGGTCACTATTCCCCTGCCTGAATCACCCAGACCAGGCACTAGACAACTAGGGACAGTCACTGTGCCCCAGAGCCCTAAGATTATTCAAACTAGCCAATTTTTTTTTAAGATTTATTTATTTATGCATACAAGCTGGGGTGTAGGCCAGAGGTGTGGGGTGGTGAGAGAGTTCACCAGAGACAGAGTGGGGAGCAGAACAGGCAGATCGACCAAAACACACTGCTGAGGGGAGCAGCGGGCGAGGTAGGAGAGGTCTGCTGCACCATGTGGGAATCTCCCTGGCCGGGTATTGAACTCATGCTACAGTGGCTCTGGATAGCTTCATAGTGCTGCACTTAACCCATTGTGCCACCAGGGAGTCCTAAAATTAGCCAATTTCGAGCCTACTTGTCTTTTGCTGCTGTTGCCCACCCCCCCCACCATGGAAGCCATAGTAAAGGTTTGTTCTGACATTTTCTCCTCCTTCTGCCTTCCGACCAGCCCCAGGGCTGCCCTGTGTACCCTGTCCTCTTGGGATTGGTGAGTGTGACTGTCTTAGTATATCTGTGTAACTGTCTTAGTATAGCTGCTGTAACAAAACACCAGAGACTAGGTAGCTTATAAAGAACAAACATTTACTGTTCACAGTTCTAGGGGCTGAGGTCCAGCTTCCTGGCAGCACCCAGTCCAGGACCTGGGAAGGACCACTTCCCAATGCCAAGACTGACCTCTTGTCACTGTATCCTTCAGAGGCTGAAGTCTAGGCCAGTGTTACAACAAAAAGTGTGTTAGAGCTCATGTGCTATGGTCAACTTTTATTCCAGGCTCAGGACTGCAGTCCAGAAACACTTGCATCCATGTGGTCAAGTAGCCCCTGGAGAGTACTTTTTTTTAAAAAACTTTATTAATTTTTTAAAGATTTATTTATTTATGCATACAAGTTGGGGTACAGGCCAGAGGTGTGGGGCAGCGAGAGAGTTCACCAGAGACAGAGTGGGGAGCAGAACAGGCAGGTCAATGGAAATACACTGCTGAGGAGAGCAGCGGGCGAGGCAGGAGAGGTCTGCTGTGCCATGTGGGATTCTCCCTGGCCAGGCATCGAATTTGTGTCGCCACTGCTGACAGCTCCACAGTGCAGCGCTTAACCACTGCACCACCAGGGAGGCCCTGGAGAGTACATTTATATGGAGAAAAGGTCAGTCTAGTCCCCACTCAGTTCTGCTTTATGCAAATGAGGTTTTCAGTCAGTACAGTTCTGACTGGTGGGAAGTATGGTGGGAAGCAGTAATTGGTTGAATTTCCACCCTGGGCAGTCCTTTGTCTTAGAAGATGTAGCATCATTTGCTTCTCTGTGGTGTGGCTTCTGGGCATGCCCAGACTCCTGCAGGTATGCCTGGGAGAATAATGGTAGCATTCCTTTAAAGTGAAAAAACAGTAGACTATCTAGAAAATAAGCCAATGAATTAATCTTGGGCTGATTGAGTTTGAAATGCTTGAGGGACTTGATTAGAAATTTAGTAGGCATCGAGTTTCTTGGTTCTGGAGGTTCTAAGTTACACGCCGAGGAAATTGCAGGCACTATTTGGCAGTTGGAGTCATGAGAGCAAACTGGACCTCTAAGAAGCAAAGAATTTCAGGAAGGAATAGCTTGTAGATGAGAGACAAATAGGATAGTAATGGCCTGGGAGCCAGAAAAAGGGATGTTTTCTGGAAGAGGCAAATTCCAAAAGAATTTAAAATTCTGTTTTGGATTTAACAACTGGAGGGGCACCAGGCTCTTAGGTAGTGTTACAGGACCCCTTGGACCTAGACCTTGCTTGCCCAGCCTTCGTGTTATTGAACCCCCAGGCTAAAATGAATTTAGTCAATCATAATGAAATCCACCCTAAGAGGCTTCCTGCTTTTAGACAGTGGCTCCAAAACTAGCTGAAAACTAATGGCCATGTAGATACACATGGCAGAGCTGACCCAGAGTGACTGAGAACTCGTGAGCATGCTAAAATGCACACCCCTGTCGGAGACTTTGGATGCAAATGGCACATTCCACTCATGAGAGACCCGTCTGCCCACGACCAGGTGTAGCCCAGCCTACAGCATGTGATGCTGCTGCTCCCTGCTACCTGGTAACCAGCCACGTACAACCAGGGCCCCACTGCGCTGGGTGAGGAGCAAGGCTCAGGGCACTTGCCCTCCCTATCCTGTGTGTCAGCCACAGCAAACGCTCCTCACTCGAACTCTATTGGCTCTTTCAAAACTTGCCGAGGGTTCATTGGTGAAAGCCAGACAAAGACCCTTCAGAATCAGTAACAGTTGGACAATTTTAGGGAAATGCTGAAAGGCAAAGTGTCGCTGACTGGTGGATGGCTGGGATATGAGGGAGAGACCGAGGATGGTTGATATGGCTGTTTTTCCAATTTTGGGGGATTCCAAGTGTGGGTGAGGCTCAGAAAGGGAGAGAGCAGGCTATGGACAGAAGCAGCAAAAGCAGAGGAAGATTATTTTCCAACAACATTAGACAGCATTTCTCTATAATAGGGCAGGGTTTTCACCCCTGCACTGTGCCCTGGGGATGAATTTATCCTGGCCTCATGCCTACATGAATGTCGGGAGTCTGATAATTACAGAGAAAAAGACAGTCTTAATGAACAAAAATTACATTATGAATAGTGTTAAGAAAGCAAGCTTCATTTGTCTTTTAACTTTTTCATTCTGTGGCTGAATCATGATGGGTGCTCTACCTTGGCCCCTTCCCTCCACCTTCAAGACCCAGAACCCCGAAGCCTCCTCCATCCCAAGGGGAAAACTAGAAGTTACCCGGGAGCCAGACCTGAGTGCCAAATCCAAAACAAGAAGCAACATAACCCAAGGACTTGGCAGGGGGCCAAGTTCTGGCTTGGGCCAGAGGGTAGCGTCGTAGCATCCCCCTGCGGAGGGCTCCACGGGCCAGCAAGGCTGTGGGGAGGAAAGGGAAGACCGTTTGCCCCAACTTCCTGTCACGGATTGTCCAACCACCAGAGATCTTCGATTCCCTTTCTGTTAACGAACTGCAGCATTTCATCTAGATGCTGCCCGAGGACAGGGTGCTTGTAAACCGAATGAGAGAGAGAAGTGGGTGGTTCTTGGGTGGAAGCACATATCCTGAGGCCAAAAGGAGGGAGGTGCCCAGTCTTGTTGGTGTGGAGAACTGGGGATGTTACTTACAGGCGGACTCCACATTCTCTGTGGACCAAGAAGTAAGGTCATTCTGGAAAGAAAGCATAGGTTTGAGAAAAGCGAGGAAGGTTGGAGGTACCACCAGGAAGCTGTGAGAGAAATGCTTGGGCAGAGAAGAGAGGGGTCATCCAAACCTGGCCAGGTGCAGGTTCCATCATACCCAGGAAGCCAGTGAGAGCTGTCAGGAGAGGACACAGAGGGCGGCCTCACCGTGGATCTGTGGACCCGTGGACAGCATGGGGAGGGGAGAGTGGAGCACACAGCATCAGGAGAACTGGAATCCAAGCCAAGCAGAGGCCAGAGTAGAAAGCTTTCCTCCAACTCTCCCTTCCATACGATGCTTGTAGACATTAACTCTTGGGGGAGAACTTTTCAGTTTGGTGTCAGGACAGTTGATTTAATTGTTTCAGTCACAACTTTGTGGTGACATTCTGAAATCTGGGGATTAAAGATTTGTATGTCAGCATCCTGGTAGATTGAAGATTCGGCTATTTCCTATAAAATGTCACTCCTTTGTTGATTTCCTCTTTGGAGACAGGGAGATCAATTCTGTTTTACTTGCGTAGGGGATGATAATAATCAGATGTGAAATGGTCCCGGAGATTAGAAAGTCAACATGATTTGAGGGATCGGGATAAGGCGTCAAGCTCACAGGGTTCCCAACCATCTCACCCTCATCCAGTCATCGAGCGTTTTCAACAATATCAACACCCAGCGGTGGGTGGGCCAGATTTGGGATGATGGGTTTGGGGGTTGCTGGGATGGGTACAGCCAGGACTGTCTCTCTCCAGGGTGGGATTTTATTTCACACCCAGCTTCCTCCCCTCCTGGAGGAGGCTGATTTCTCATTCCTCTATCACCTCTAGGTGAAGGCCACAGTGCTAATCCCAACAGCTTCACTTCACAAATGAGTCAATAGAAAGATGAGGTGACACCCCAAAGCCATCACACTAGCCAGTGAACACGCCTCCTGACTCCTGGCCAGTCCTTGGCCATCTCTACAGTTGGAACAAACCAAAAAGTGAAAATCTCCTCTTCTACTCCTTAGCTTATGTAGGGAATGAAACAATAATGACTGGATTGAACCCATCTCATTTCCAAGCTAAGTGCGCTGCAAGAGAGCATGTTTAAGCCACTCGACATACACCCTGGCTCCCTGGTGGCAGGTGTCCCTCAAGCAGGACCTTGGGTTTCGCCTCAAAAGCAAAGTGACTCCTGTGTGGCACTCTCCACAGACAGATGCATTTTGTTCCCTGGAATCCTGCCAGTCAGAGACCTCAGGGAGCCGGGAAAAGGACCTCACCGTGTAAAGGAAGTGGGGCACAGCAGCAGGCCCCAGGCTTGAGCGAGCTGCGTGCTTTCAGTTAGCTGCCTGGAACTGGGGCAGTTCTGGAACCTCTCCTGGGCTCGCTTCTGGAACACTCAGAAGCACCTCTGATGTGGGCGCTATGCTTCTCAATTGTCTGCCAGTCTGCTCTCCAAATACAGCTCTCTTAATGAGTCGATCGCCTGCTGAAACAGGAGGAATTACTCATTCTCCTTGGGTCTGTCTTCAAGGACAGTGACTGAGCCCACAGAATCAAAGCCACACACGCACTCACACGCCTTGATGTGACCACAACCTGTTTGCTCTTTCTCTCCTCCTCGCCTGTCTCTTTCCTTCAGTGAGTTCAGAGCTCTCTTCACAGCCTTCGAGTATGCAGGGCACATTCTTGCCTTGAGGCTTTGCCCCTCTGCCTGATACAGATCAAACGCACAATAGACATTTGCTGCGCAATAATTTTTCAAACGAATGAGTGGATCCTGCGACTCTGTCTGCTCAGATCTTCTTCCCCATCCTCATAGACTGAAAATCCTTACTGGCCTCAGACCTGACCTAGTTCTCAGAATCCACCTGACACCCATGGCCCAAAGCTAGCCTCTGACCTCTTTCCAGCTCAACCACACATATGCCCTTGGTTGTCCTTGTGTGTCCTTGTCCGTGCTCGGCCAGCTGGTGGGTGCCAAGCTGTCCTTAGTTCATTCAGCTGCTTTCTGTGACTGCTCTATAACCATTCTCATCTAATAAAAACCACATCTGTGTAGTGCTTTACAGCTCACAATGTGCACGGGCATATG
The DNA here is from genome assembly GCA_004024925.1 of Scalopus aquaticus. Lineage (NCBI taxonomy): Eukaryota > Metazoa > Chordata > Mammalia > Eulipotyphla > Talpidae > Scalopus > Scalopus aquaticus. The sequence continues at coordinate 78,846 of PVIJ01006971.1, read as the reverse complement.
GCCCGGGCAGTGCCTATAACCACCATGCAGGGTGAGGGCCGGTTCCCATTGGCCAGATGAGGAAACTGAGGTTCCTGCAGGGGGATGAGACAGAGCTTTCAGAGGGAAAATGCACTGCCTTCTTCTGCACCAGGACTGATGATCAGAAGAAGCCTGTTAGGAGCAGATGGTCACGCCAAGTGTTTTGCTTTCCCAGCCTGCCTGGGCCAGAAGTTCTGATCAGTGGGTAGATATGGAACTCATCATTCTTCAACAACCAGATGTCCACAGCACCTTTTTGAGCTTATTCCACCTATTGGGGGAGGGACCATATTCCCCACTTGGAAGCAGCCATCCTGGACTAGCTACAGGGAGAGAGGGTTGGAGCTGAGAGGCCAGCGGAAGCTCTACAATGTGGAAGGCAGGTAGGTTTTGAGCAAGAATTTTGTTCCTGGGCCCCGACTTACACCCTGGTACTGCTGGGGAGGAGACACGTAGAGGACAGACGTAGAGACCCTTGGAAGAGACAGGTGGGTGAGAGAGCCGAGGGGAGGCTGGCAAAGGTGGCCTTTGTCTTGATGTGGCATCTCCTTTTGTCCCATCTTTGTGGAACCTACTTCCTATGGTTCCCCTCGGTGCTTTAGACTTGTGCAAGCTTTCAGGCCTTTAGGAACCTGCTTTCAGCCAACCCTATTTGGGTATTTTCCCATGAGGGGATGGGCAGTTTGGGGCATTTTATCATAAAGTCATTATTAGGAAGATTCTCTCTCTGCACACCAATTCTGTTAAAGATCTTTCACACTAAGAATCGCCTTTGTCTTTGTTTGCACAGATGGCTGGATCCCTTTAGAGAAGCAAGTTTGGGGGTCCCTGGGTACCCCTTGGTCACACACCTTCTGTCATCTTCAAGGGTTTGCTCCCAGCAGGGAGTAATTATTAGACACTTTGGAACTGCTAACTATTCTGGCAAATATATTTTTTCCATATTTGTGCATTATGCAGAAGGTGGAAATCCTGGATTTCCATGTTGTGTTGATTGCTTCATCTGATTAAGTTTTAAATTAGATTAAATTTTACACTAGTCAGATGGAGGCAGAAAGAAATTGATTCGCTGACACATGGGTGTGCTCAGGATGTTCAGGCTTAATGACAGCCGGGTGGAGGGAAGGAGGGAAAAGAACAGAAAAGTTGTGCATTTATTTTGGCTTTAGTTGAACCGCTCAAGGAAGGAGTTATATATTAGAACTATATTAGATCAGGCATTTTTTTTTTTTAACTAAAATCGTCCTGGGTCACAAAAAAGGTGGACAAAAGCAGGCTGCAGAGACCTTGGGAACTCCCAGGATCTGGGCAACCCAAGTGAGAAATGATAGGTCTTTTAGTTGGATGATTTGGCTCATTTAAATGTAAATATCCCCAGAGTAACACTTTTGGGTATTATCAGTAATCTGTGTTTTTCTTAGAGAGCACCAGGTGCTAGGGGGTGGCAGGGAAGGGGGATTTGGACAAGGCCCCAAAGAAAACCTTAGTCTTCATTTTGTATATTAGTCCAATTATGCATACACCAGTTCTCTTTGGTACCCATCTTGCATCCTAGAAAGATCAGTAACTAGGCCCTAATTAAGTTTAATATTTTTCAGGTCAAGATTTTTTTTCAATATTTTCATTTTACGTCTAGGGAAGTAGGGGGAAATGTCATCCTGTGGTTACTTCTCTTCCAAAAGCAATTTTAAAAAGGGCTTGGCTTCCTCGGCTTGTGTTTACCCAGTGTCTTCATTTGCAAGTCTCAGCATGCACAGTCTGGCTCTGGAGAAAGCCTGCTCCTGAAGATTTCCTGTTTATTCACCCCATTCTACTTAACTCTAGGCTCCCCGTCGGTTTTTAAGGCCCTCAGACTAGGAGGGAAAGCAAGGAACAAAGTTACTCTTCCACTATCTGAGTGTCTCAGGAAGGCTGATTACCCTGTTAGCAAATGAACCAGGCCAAGGAGAGGTTCCCTGGGAACTCCCAGTCTCTCTCAAGTCCTGGGTCTAGTAGCCTGGGTCTCTGGTTTCACCTGTGCCAGGTACATACAGGCTTATCTCCCGTCTCACCTACTACTCAGCATGCATGACTGGCACGGTTGGCGTGGTTATCCCTTCCTCAACCTCACATCGTATGGTTGAAGTGACATACTGGCCGTTGGAAGAAACAGCAAACCCAGTCCTCCTAAGCCACCCCACATGAGCTCCACCCCATCTCTGTCCATTTAAACTGTGCCCACATTTTTTCTTTAGGAGAAAATACCACACTCCTAGGAGGCATTGCCTTCCTTCTTTTTATTTTTTAAGATTTATTTATTTATGCATATTTATGGGGTGTAGGCCAGAGGTGAGGGGGCGGGGTGAGAGGATTCACCAGAGACAGAGAGGGGAGCAGAACAGGCAGAGTGAGTGAAATACACTGCTGAGGGGAGCAGTGGGCAAGACAGGAGAGGTCTGCGCGCCATGTGGGAAGCTCCCTGGCCGGGGATTGAACTCATGCTGCAGTGGCTGCGACTTAACCTATTGAGCCACTAGCGAGGTCCCCACCTTCCTTCTTGCTCAGGAACTGTCAATGACTTGTTTGCTCACTCTGTTCTGCGGACCAGTCCCCACAACGTGACGGTGACCAGCCAGGGCAAGCCACAGTGTTGCATCACTCACACCTCCCCATTTGTGCCACTGCACCCCTCTGAGTGCAGACTGAGATGGTCCCCCACCAGAGAGCACATGTATTTTGTGTGTGTATTCCTTTGGCAATGGATTGCCAGTAACCCAGAAAATCCTCAACAACCCCCAGAGAATCCTTTCAGTTGTGAAGGCTTGTCTTAAAAAGTCAGATCTGGTTTGTTTTCCCAGTTTTATTGAGATATAATTGACATATAACATTGTCATATAACTGGTCATACAACAGAATGATTTGATCTTTGTACATATTGCAAAATTATTACATCCATCACTGGTTGCCAATTACTTTCTTGGGATGATAACTTTTAAGATTTATTCTCTTACCAATTTTCAAATGCACAGGGTAGCTTTGCAACTACAGTCACTCCACGTTGCATCCCCAGAACTTGGTATCTTATAACTGGAAGTTTGTACTTTTGACCACCACCTTGACCTATCCCCCCACTTTCTCTCTTCCTCTGGCAACCATTAATTTTTCTTTGTATGCGTTCAGTTTTGTAAGAGAATGCATGTATGTGAGATCCTGTGATATTTGTCCCTGTCTACTTTGCAGCCGAATTCCCTCCACTCTGCAACAAAAAATTCCCCTAGAATAAGAATTAGAAGTAAGTGGAATTAAACACTAATTTTTTGTTCTCTCTTCCCTCTAACTCTCGTTGAGATTAACCGTTAACTGGCCCCACCTGCATTCCTGGGACCTTGGAAAAGTGATTGTGTTATATCCCTAGTAAAACTCTGGTCCCTCTGGGGTTGATAGTGGACTCAGAAACAAACATCTGATTGTTGAGAAAACACCCTCTTGGGGAAGTCAAACACCTTGACTCCTGTTGGCCTCTTCAGACCAGAAATGTGAAGCCCTGCGCTCCCCTCACATTCCTTCCCCCTTATATTATTCCAGCACTCCTGCCATTTAGGGGGCCAGGTTTATTTCTGAGGGGGTGAAGGGGGGGCCTATCCTATGGACTTCCTTGATGGTCATCTGAATAAACTCATGTAAAGAACATTTCTCGTGCTTCAGAATTTGACTTTCTGAGTGTGAGTGAAAGATCTGGTTTGGTCATTTACAATTTCATTTAGCATAATATCCTCAGACTCCATCCATGTTGTCACAACTGGTAGAATTTCCTTATTTAGGGCTGAGTAATAGTCTCTTGTTGCTTGTATTGATGTGTAATATTAATGTCCCATTTTCTTTTTTCTCCACTGTTGATGGATATATAGCAATGGGCTCCACATCTCATGTGCACTGAGGCCAACGTCAACTTTGACAAGAGAAAGTCTATTGTAGGTTGAGAACAAGGAGGGAAAAATAACCTCAAGTGTGCCTCCCTGTCTAGGTAGGAAAGGGGGCTTATATTGCTTTAGAGAGTAGGGTTAAGAACAAAGGAGTTAAATTTTATTGACTAAGGAGTGGGTTAGGGCAAGGAAATATGGATTTGGCTGAAGTTCATTGGTGAGTTACAGGATGGTTCAGACATGCAGCAGTATGAAGATTTTTTTTTCAGATAACTGGAACTTAAGATATTTTTTGGTATGCCCCTCACCTCAAGGTTGTTCCCCTCCTCTCTATCAACTCGCTGGGGGTTCAGCTTAAGGTTAGTTGCATCTGTGCATGCTTGGCTTGGGTCATTTGCTGATAAACTTCCAGGATATACTGTTTGTGAAAGCAAGTCTCATAGAAAAGTTTAAATAAATCCTTTTTTCCTTTTGTGTTGAGGTTCTGAGACCAATTTAACACTTTAACCTCAGTTTCATGGGTTGTTCCCATGAACATTAGTCCCATGACCAATGTAAATAATGCTGCAATGAAAATGGGGCGGTACAGATATCTCTTTATCGTAGTTATTTCCGTTTCTTCATTTAAATATTCAGAAATGGAATTACTGGATCCTATGGTTGTTCTATTTTTAAATTTTCGAGGAAGTTTCATATTGTTTTCCACAGTGATGACACCAATTTACACTGTTAACAACAATGCACAAAAGGTCCCTTTTCTCCACATCCTTGCCAGCACTTGTTATTTTTTGTATTCGTTGTGGTAGCCATTCAGACAGATGTGAGGTGGTATCTCATTGCGGTTTTGATTTGCATTTCCTCTATTGTTGATAAGACCTCATGTATCTATTGACTATATATCTTCTTTGGAAAAATATCTATTCAGTTCCTCTGCCCATTTTTAATGAGGTTCATTGTTTTTTCTCTACTGAGTTATGAGTTCTTTATATTTTGGGGAAGGTAAACACTTACCAAATACATAGCTTGCAAATATTTTCTCCCTCTCAGTAGGTTGTATTTTATTTTGTTGATGGCTTTCTTTGTTGCACAGAGCACTTTCATTTGATATAGTCCTTGTTCATATTTGCTTTTGTTGCCTTTGCTTTGGTGTCAAATCCAAAAAAAATCATTCCCAAGACTGATCTCATGGAGAGTACCCTGTATGTTTTCTTCTAGGACTTTTATGGTTTCAGGTTTTCTGTTCAAGTCTTAATCCACCTTTAGTTGGATGGCCTAGAATAGGGGCACAGTTTCACTCTTTGCAAGTGTTTTTTCAGATTTTCCAACACCATTAAGAGCCTATCATTTCCACATTATATATTCTTGGCTCCTTTGTCTTAAATTAATTGACCACATATTTGTGATTTTGTTTTCAAGTTCTCCATTCTGTCCCATATCTGTTTTTATGCCAATATGTTTATGTTCTGATTATGATAGCTTGGTAATATGGTTTGAAGTAAAGAAGTTTGATACCTCCAGCTTTGTTCTTCTTTCTCAAGGTTTCTCAAGGCTTTGGCTATTCAGGAAGTTAGAGATGAGAAAACAAATACAGAGACACAATAATTTGCATGAGGTTGAATTGTAAGGCTAGGTATAAAGTTGGGGCTAAAATCCAGAGAGGCTGACTCCCACATATGTGACAGGTTTCTACTGGCCTGTGGAAGTTGGGTGTTGCATTAGTGACAATCACTGAGAAAAAGATTATAGACTCTACAGATCTGGATTCAAATAACCATGTGTTAATGATGTGACCTTGGGTAAGTTATTGGACCTCTCTCAATATTAATTTCCATACTCTTAAAATGAAGACAATACTACCTACCTTGGACCACTGTGAGGATAATGTGCAAAAAAATAATACATGCAAAGGCCCTGGTGCATAACTAAAAGAAGAGGTTTACAGTGCCAGGTTAAGGAATAAATATTTAATTCAGTACATGCTCTTATATGTCTTCTGAAGGTGATAGTGCTGCAGCTGAGCACTAAGAAGAATCATTTGAAAGAAGCTTATTTGGAAGCACAGGTCTTAACTGGAAAGTCCTAGACTTTCACATTTTTTTTTTAAATTTTTTTTTAAGGTTTATTTATTTAAGCTGGGGTACAGGCCAGAGGCGTGGGGCGGTGAGAAGGTTCACCAGAGACAGAGTGGGGAGCAGAACAGGCAGATCAGAAATACACTGCTGAGGGGAGCAGCGGGCGAGGCAGGAGAGGTCTGCCGCGCCATGTGGGAATCTTCCCAGCCCGGCGGCGAACTCGCATCACCGCTGCCTACAGCTCCACAGCGCAGCGTTTAACTGCTGCTCCAACAGGGAGGTCCCGACTTTCACTTTTGAAAGTCCTAGCTTTAGCTCATCAAAAATTATATAAAAATTATATCATCTAGGAATTTACCCTATGGAATTAGAAATGTACTTATTATGGCAGATATATAAGGATGTGTAATTTATAAACAAACAAATAGAAACAACTGAAATTTTTATTAGGATAGATAGAAAATATAGGATCTAGATGATGCTTTGCATCATCTATAGGATGATAAAAAAAGACCTTACAAATACAATTTTGAAGGGCCAAACAATGACTAATACTTATGATGAATTATTGAAAGAAGCAGATTATTAAACAGTATCTATAGTGTGGACTCACAGCACACATGAATCTCTGCACATGTCCATCAAAGCACTGAAAAACTATGAAAAAATGTTAACAGTAATTCTTCACGATGAGATTGTGGGTAATATAATTTCCTTCTTCATATATGCTTTGTATAGTCTCTATTTGCAAAATTTTCAGAAGTAAGATTTTTGAGTTTTTGTATTTTAAACGTGTCTGTATTTTATGTTTAAAAACCGTTGGCTAGATAGCTGTAATGGGAAATTATGAGGTATGTTGTTTGGCTTTTAGGGTAAGAATTTAGAATTTGAAATCATTTAAAATAAGATCAAATGCAAACATCAAAATATTTTTGTGTGTGTGTGTATTCTATTCTTTTATTTTTAAAGATTTATTTATTTCTGAAAACAAGCTGGGGTGCAGGCCAGAGATGTGGGACGGTGAGAGGGTTCACCAGAGACAGAGTGGGGAGCAGAACAGGCAGATCTACTGAAATACATGGGGGGGGGGGCAGGAAAGGTCTGCTGCCCCATGTGGGAATCTCCCCAGCCAGGCATCAAATTCGCTGCAGCCAACGATAGCTCCACAGGCTGTGCCCAACCGGTTGTGCCAGGGAAGGTGACAGTGGAGGCATCCGCTCTGCTGCCCTGAAACACAGGAAGATGCTGACTTCCTCTCTGTTTCAGAAAATTTTAGTGTCGTGGCAGAAAAAAAAACATTAAGTTATTCAAGTCTTTGCTTAAGAAGCTGAGGAGAGAGGTTTTATGGACATTACCATGACCATTAAATCCATTTTACTGTGGACCGTGGTTTTATTTTTTTCAATTCATGGAGACAAGGCCCTTTGACTCGTGTAGGGTGGCAGGGACATTGCTTTATGAAGCAGTTTCCTGGTTTCAAAAGCACCCCGGAACCAAAAGGAAAAGGGACTGCAAAGGGAGGCTCGCCTGTCTGCAAAATGGCGCGGGAGGAGACTGCCTCACGGTTGGCTACACCTGGAAGGGATGGAGTTGTCATGGTGATTTACATGCGGTGGTGGGTGGGGGAGGGATGAGAGGGAGCTGGGGAGGTTAGGGGATTCCAAGGGAACTGAACACTATCACATAAGGAGGCTGGGCTTCTCATCTGTGTGGCCATAAACTTCAGACTTAGAGATTAGAGTGGAGGGCAGTGACTATAAACTTCTACTCGAGTTGCATCTCCGATGCTTGTTTGATATTTACTAGAAGCACTTCTTTCCCACACATCCCTTCCAGCTGTGTATATACTGAGTTTAAATTCCAGCAAATTCAACTTCAAGTTTTCTTTATATCTTTTGACATTGTTTAAGACACCCTAGAGGTGTGGGTGTGGCCCAAGACTTGGTTGGGTCTGGGTTGATGGATTGGAAGTGGAGAAGAGGTCACCTGCGATGTAAGAGAGCTGAAAACTGACAAGGTGAAGACCAACCCCTGCTTCCTCTGCAGAGGTAGAAACCTGGAAGGAAAACTGAAATGGGGTAGCCAGAGGTGAGAGCAATTCGGGAGAGAAGGCGATTGTGAAGAAGGAAGTTAACAAGAGATGAAGCAGGTGAAAGCTGAGGTTAGAAACGGAACCCACGAGGGTCTAGTAGAGGTGAGGACATAACAAATCTCTGTGTGTACAGAATGGTGATTGGGGGGGCCAACATGAAACAGTATGGAGTGTCTCAGCTGGAGGGGGGGCTGTCTTTATCTACCTTATTAAGGTATAATTTTATTTTACAAAGGTATAGTTGTGTAAACAATGACACTCACTAATTTTAATTGTACATATTGACAACTTTTGACAAATATAGATAGCTATAAAACTGACACCATAATCATGTTGTGAATTACCTTGCTAGCTTTGCCAAAATCAATTTAACATATACATGTGAATCTTTTTGTTTACTATTTTTACTCTTTGATCTTTTAGTTCTTTGAACACATTCAAAGTCTTTTACTTCATGTCTTATCCATTAAATCCAATTTCTGGACTCCACTAGAGATAGGTTCTATTGATTGATTTTCTTTCCTGTGCATAGGCCATACTGTCTAGTTTCTTTGCATGTCTTACACTCTCCTGTTAAAGTAATATAATGTGGCAGTTCTGGAAGTGATTCTCCCCTTCTCCTAGCGTTTAAATGGTTGTTACTGTTTGTTGCTGTTCTTTGTTTAGTGACTTTTCTGACATAATTTTGTTGAGTGTATATATGTATATATATGTACACTCGACTCAATGTGTGTGTGTGTGTGTGTGTATACATATATTTGGTGTCTGACCTCTGAAATCTCTTCTTGGTTAGCTTAGTGGTCTGCTAGTCATAAAATTCCTTAAATGCTTGGAACCAATAAGCCTCCCAGTCTTTGTTGTGGAGTTCTGTATAAAAGTGGGATCACACCTTCCATACTCAGCCAGGCAATCTCAGTTTCTGCTTTATCCTTCATCACAGCTTGTGCACAGATCAGCCTTCTTCGGTCTTTCCTGAGCATGCACAGGTCTTTTAGATGTCCAGGAATATGTCAGGGTTTTCCAGTGCCTCTTGTGGCAATCTCATTTCCTAGTCTTTTAATTTTGGGGATAATCTATTAATTACTCCCAAGTGTTAATCCACAGCTTCAAACAGCAGCAATGTACAACAATTGCCCCTGCCTATTGCCAGCGAACACCCCTAGGGGAAATAACCTTTTTGCGCTAGGCAAGCTGCTACTCAGGTTAACTAAAAAGAAATCATATATAGGGTCTCTTTCAGGGAACCAAAAAATGGAGCAAATAGTGACAATTTTCTGGACTAGGGATTCAAAAGATCTCCAATCCCACTCTTTACTATTAGTAGCTAAGAGGCTACTGGTTTTTACTGTGATTGTAGGCTATTTCAAGGCTACTGTGGAGTTGGGAGAAGTAGGGATGAGAATAAGGTAAATTGAAACACCAAAAGTTTGGTATTTTTACTGAGATTACTGTTTTTCTTGAATGAAGTTTCCCCAGTTTTTTGGAAGCCCTTCATTAATTTCCAGATATCAGACAATGTTGAGTCTGACTACTTTTTCCCAGTGATTTCATTTCCTTTGCAGAAGAGAGGATTTTTGGAGATCCTTAGTCTGCCATTCTTGCTGACATCCTGTCCCTTTGATATATAAGTCTATAAATGCCAAGTTCTCTTGAATACTGTGTCTTTACACTAAATCTAAAAAATCAGGTAGTGGTGAGTATCCCAACTTGATTTTTATTTTTCAAAATTGTTTTGGCTAGTCTAGGTCTTTTGCATTTACATATCAATTTTAGAAGTATCTTGGCCATATGTACCTAATGAACCTCCTGGGATTTTGATTGAGGATCTACAAACCTAAAAATCAATTTTGAGAAAAGTGACATTAAAAAATATCAAGTATTCTAATACTTGAAAATGATAATAGCTTTCTATTTACTTATGTCCTCTTTGATTTTTCTCAACACTAGAATTTTCAGTGTACAGATTTTGCATGTATTTTTTGAAATACATCACTAAATAACTTTAATTGAAATGGTACGATTTAGATTTAATTCTTCATTGCTAGTATATAGAAATACAATTGATTTTTATGTATTGATATTGTTAAACTCATCTGTCAATTTGGTCACCATTTTTGTAAATTATTCAGTATTTTATACTTATGCATATCATATCACATCATCTGTGATTATAATCAGTTTTATCTTTTCCTTTTGATGTCTATACATTGGACTTTTTTTTTTTTTCTCAATTTATTGAACCAGCATCTCCAGTAACAAAAGTGAGACAGAAAAAAGCAGAGCTTCTTGCCTTGGTCTAGATCTTAGGTGTAAACATTCTGCTTTTCATCACCAAATGTGATGTTAATTGTATCAACTTGAGGAAATTCCCTTCGTAGTTAGCTGATTTTAGTAAATACATAAATGGGCATTAGTTTTTGTCAAATACTTTTACTGTATCTATTAGATTATCTTAGGGCTTTTCTTTTTAAATTTGTTGACGTGGTAAATTAAATTGATATTCACACGTTAAAACAGTCTTGTACTTCCATGTAAACCCTACTTAGCAATGATGCATTCTGGGGCGTATCATCAGACTTTACTTGCTAAGAACATTTTTGGATGTTTCTGAAGGATATTAATCTACAGTATTCTTTTCTTTCAATGACTTTGTCTTGTTTTGGTATCAGGACAACATTGGTCTCACAGAATAAGTTGGAAAATGTTCTCTTATTTTCTTGAGGAATTTGTATAGAACTGGTATTATTATTTTTTTTAATGTCTGGTAGAATTCACCAGTGAAGCCACCCGGACTTTGAGTTTTCTTGGTAAGGAGGTTTTAAAGATTCATACCTTTTAAAATTTTAGAATGGTTTTAGATTGACAGAAAAGCTATGAAGATCTAGGAGTAGGGGTACAGAAAGCCTCCACATTAACTCCATGTACACCACCCCCCAGCACTTCAGTGTGGATAGGAACCTGGGAGTCCTCCAAAGCCCTTCAGCTACAGTTTTTTTTTTTTATAGTGGTTTCATTGCAAAATATGATTAATGAAATAATCGGCTGTTGGAGATTAATTCAACCTCCAGTCTCTCTCGATCCTTTCTGGAGGGTGTGGTCAAGGACTAGAAGTTCCAGCTCTAATCACAGGGTTGTTTGCCCTGGCAAAGAGCCTCCCCCCACCCCCAACCCCATCCTTAGAGGCTTTCCGAAAGTCACTTCATGAACATAGAATGGGGCTTGTCGTGATTAACTAACACTCCTTTCACCTTTATCACTCCACTCCTGAGCTGTGATAAAAACCTAATATTTTAACAAAAGGTATTCCTATTGCTCTTATCACTTAGGAAATTACAAGGGTCTTAGTAACTCTGGTCAGGAGCCAGGGACAATGACTAAAATAAGTATTTATGTCACAATAATGCAGGAACACTGGTAGGAAGTTTCAAGAAGCTCATTTCAGGTGACATTTATTTCCTCTGAGGTGTAGGAGGTACAATAATCCTGTAAAGAACATTTTAAGACTTAAAAGAATGGTGACAATTTAAAGAACAGCTGGTAAAGGCAAGGATTATAAAGTAGAGCTAATTGGGGAGGAGAGAAAGAGATTAGTAACCAGCTTAGAGGAATCATATTGGAAACCATAAATTTGTAACGATGCCAATTAAGGAGAAAGGAAACTTGAATGGCAGGAGTACCCCTCTCTGGAATGATGTCCTTGACCATGAGACCACCGCTCATTAAACCCCAGGTCCATATACACAGAGCACTATTTAAAGTCACTCCCCTGAGTTGCCTTAGATCTTGGACATTCAAGCAAGAGCACACCCCACTGCTTCAACACCATTAGTGTGAGGTGCTCCCTATTCATTGGCCTGGCTGTAAAGCCTTCCTTAGATCCTTGGCTCCTGTTACCCTATTGAAAATAAAGAGTTCATCCACGGCCAGATGCTGAGGTCAGAACCAGGCCTTTAACGCTTGGGAAAGAGGAGCCGCAGGGCGGGGACTCGGAGCTTTCCAAGTGGCACTGTTCCAGCAGGCCAGTTGGCTTCACCTGGACTGACCACCCACCAGGCCTTTTCTCATGCCTGCCTTGCCTGGCAGTCCTTGCCAACTTTAGACTTTGGGTTTCCCCTACAGTCCCAGTTCATTACCTAGGTTTTGTCTAAATTTTATATGACAAGTGTGCTGAGTGACCCCAGTTAGGTCCCATTCTTTTACTTCAAAGTCTGAAAGTTTGGCATCCTGCCCATCTGGGCCTCTTTCAGACTTTTCATGAACCCGTGTGAGGGTTCCTAGCTTTGCAGTAGGATGTAGATTAAATTTCAGGCCTCACCTGCTTCCTTTAGTCAGCCACCCTGGTAGGGTGACAACCCACCCCACTGTACACAGCAGTGCGGCGCCCTGGAGTCCTTGCCTTGCCTTGATTTTCTAACTTCCCTATTGACATTGACAACTAACAGTTGCATTGCCCGCCAAGTAGTGTCCTGGCCTCTCAATTTGCACAGTCTGGATATCACTGAGTTGTCCCCCTTCTACTCAGGTATCTGTGAGGATAACCAGTGGCCATCTGCTCCCTCTAATCTGCTAATCCCTAAACCAATGAAGATTGGAACAAGAAATAAATCAGGAGAAACTGCATCTCTGATATAGAGATGGGTAGGGGGTATGGAATCCAGTGCCAATGTCTGCTCTTCAGGCTGGGTGAGGTGACCTGAGCTTCTGGGGTCCCTTGTGGAAACAGCTGTGGTTGCCCACCCACCCATCAAGGGCTGTCTGTCTGCATGTCCAGCCAGGTCTGCCATCCCCCCACGTAGCTGGTGGTCTCTCCCATTTCCAAAAGAGCTTGAGACATGCCCTGGGAACCCCACACTGATTGACGAGGACCTGTCTGACCCCTCATGGGGATGCTGCTACACTCCCCCTGACCCTGGACCTGACCTGCAGGGTCTTCTTAGAAAGGATTTCATGGCGGGTGAGTTCTGGCTAGTCTTCAAGTGCCAGGTTTGGGATCCCGCACTGGAGTGTGGGGAGCATTGACACATGGAAACACGAAAGTCCGATATCAGAGTGACCCTAAGGAAGTTTTACTAAAAGTCTGAAGCTGATAATAACCAGAACCAGGTCCGGCAGTGGGTCAAGGCGTATTTCTCAAATCATATCCTATGAAACACTAGTTCCACAGGCCATTTTATGGATGAAAAAAGGATTTTTCTGGTCAAATATAATTGAGAAATTCTGATTGGAGGCAGTTAAGTAGATTATTGCTGGACTTCTCAGGGCTTTTAATATGCTAATGTCTGTAATGTACCTGCCAGGGGATTCAGAGCGTGAGGCGTTCCCAAACTTCTTGGATTACAGAGCGTTTCACAACACTCACGCTCCACAGAATGCTCTCAGGGGAGGTCCTGTGTGGAGTTTTGTCTTCCATGTTTCCTGTGGTTTCTTTCTCAGGGATTGTCAAGGGACCATGGGCACACCTCAGGTGCAACTTGCCTCGGCCTCTCCACAATCCTGTGGTAAAGGATTGAGAAGCTGAGAAATAATCATGGAAAACACCTGCTGATTATGTCTCTGAATCCAGCCCCTTCGGTACTAGGACCTGATTGATCTTGGTTCGCACAGCATTTGATTCTTCCATTTTTGCATTCTCACGTCTGCTTTAACAATGCTTTTCTGGAATATGTTAATAATTTCCTTTGAAACAACTGGCCTGCTCATTTCAAAATGACAGCTTTTCCCTTTCAGCCCTTTTAATGAGCTCTCTTTGATTAAAGTTGTCTTAAGAAAAAAAGACATTCTCAGTTCTCATTCCTCTGCCACCACTGAGAGAATGCGAGGGGGAGGAGATGTTTTTAATAGTGAGCTGTGCTTCTGCTTCACACTCCTTGCTCGGTGATCCAAGTGGATGGTCTTTTCCCACATCAAAACCAATTCTGGGCCACTGTCCTGTGCAACCTCGCTCAGTCTTGAACGAGCAGGCGAGGGCATAGGCTTCCTGGGCTGGAGATGCTCCATGGCGCCAGATCTCTGAGGATAGAAGAGCATCCAAAGCCGTAACGGGGGGATGAAGAGTAGTTGGAGAAAGCTGGAGGCCCAAGTCCTCATCCCTGTGCAAATGAATTTAAAATTTTTTGAGCTATTCATAGTTTTATAGTGTAAGTTCTCATGAAACAGAGTTCCTGGTAGACCACCTAAGAGGTGATAGAAATAGGGACTTTGAGAAGACAACTATTCAGTAGCCACTTTGCAATGCCCATGTTGTTGGATACAAGGCAACATGCAACCGTGTCTGCTGGAGAAGGGCAATGAGATGGGCCCCTGATCTCTGTAGAGCTTACAGTACAGTTAGGAAGATGGATGGGTGCAAGAAAAATGGCCACATAGTAAGATCTCTATCTGTGAGCATGCTGTGCTCATACGCAGGATAGAGCTTAGAGGAGAGGGTCCCTGTGGATTGGATCCACAGGTTTTATGAAAGAGGTACTGGAACTTCAGGTTTCATAGCTAACAAAGGCAAGAGCCGAGCCTCATGGCATGACCTTGCTTTGCCTCTCCAGTCCCCATTAGCCTTTCCACTCCTAACATAAAACTGTTTCTAATCCTGGTATCTATCTCTTGCCAACACAGTCCATGTGCTTTGAGAAATACTTGATTCACCTTAAGCCAATCACTACCCTCTAGAACATTGGCCATATCATTATATGGCATAAGTAGTTCCAATCAGGGTGAAATCCTGGAATCTTGCTTGGGATTCTGGGGTAGAATCACTTTGGCACACCAATGAGAGAACTTTGCAGCCCTTGCTGCATATTATATAGTCATCCAAGGACAACAAGGGAGCCCCCTATGCTGGACAGGTGGTTCAAGAGCTAGAAATAGTCTTTGAGGACATCACTGAGCCGCTGCTGAGGTCAGCCTGAAGCCCCTCTGTCTTGTCAGTCAGCAGAACTCCGTCTAACTAGACTAAAGGGAGTGGTGTCAGAGAGACTATCCAGAAACCCAGAAAATGGTTGGAAATAGGCTCTGGGCTATCTTTACAGATATGATTCCTACTACTCCTTTGCAGAACTGATGTAGGGAGGAAACAGCTACAACCACTGACCCCAGATCTCCTCTGACCAGGCAGCAAGTTGAATACCTGGACTCAGCCTGTACCCACTACAGCTGTCTTCAGACTGTGTGACCAGCTTGACTGGGTCTGCTCAGGATTTTGCCAGTCTTAGCACTGAAAGTCTCACATACCCTTAGTGCTAGGCAAACTGGGACAACTGGTCATTCAACTTCTCAATCAAAGCTTCAGGAGAACCCAGGTCACCTAGCAGCAAGGGGAACTGGGCCTCTACACTGAAAACCTGGATTCACAATGCAGCTGATGATCAATACTGGGAAGATGTTAAAATTATTTGAGCAGCCAAGAAAGACAAACATAAAAAGTCACTATCGACAAACTTATCAGGACTATGAGAGGTATTGTTCGCCACTTCTAACTGGGCTTGCACCCAGAGCTTCCTACCTGATTCACACTTCCTGAAGCTTCTGTGAACTGTGCCAGAGTCCCTGAGCTGACTCGGGGTGGGGGGGGGTGCCCTAGTGTTGTTGATAGGATTGCAGATCTAACACATTTTACCTCAGGATGCCAGGGACAAAGGAATGAAAAATAGTAGAAGAGATAAAAGGGACAGTAATCAAATTCATTTTATTAAGTGAAAAGATGGATTTAATTTTTTAACCCTTGGTGAGGGCCCGAATGACTCTTCCCCTATTATATTCCTGAGAAGTCTGCCCATCCATCCTCTCTCCAGCCTAGAATGTGCCCTCGAGGCTTATTTGTGTTTCACAGTTCTCTACCCCACACTCAGACCTTAAAGTTTGGAGAGGGGGGTGTATTTTACTGAAGCCAGCTGATCAAATGCTTAGTTCCTAGGGAATTGGAATTGAGCTCAGAGTATGAGCTCTGCCACTTCTCTGAAGATGATATTTTGATTCTGGGACAAAGGTTGAATAACCAGAATACACACACACACACACACACACACACACACACACACACACACGCACACACGTATGTCATCTGAATATATAGCTGTATGACTAATGAATAAGTGAATGAGTGGTGCAGAAGATGGTGGTTTATAAATAAAACTGCTGAAGCATTCAGCCCAGGGAGCAATTTTGTCAACAGCATTTACAATTACTGCTGAAATACATTTGACACAAGGCCCCAGCAGGTCTGGGTGGCAACCTGCCTGCCTGCACTGCAGCACTGCCCAGTATGAAGCCCTCTTTGGGAGGTGGCTGTAGGCACCCATCAGCAACAGGGGCTTCAGTTGTAGAGCAAAACACAAACACCTACCCTCAGAGGCAGACGGTCCTGTTCTTCACAAAATCCTTCTATACACTATCTCAGGTGAGTCTCAGGTAGCCTGGAGAAGATGGCAGGACAGATACTATGATATCCATTTTATAGATGAGCAAACTAAGATTCCAAGAGTGTGTCTTACCCACACCTTACGGTGCATGAGACAAGGCCCAATAAGAAGAGCTTTGTCACCAGGGGCTCTTTGGTGAGCTAGAGAGGCCAAGAAAGGAGGTAGAACTGGTATTTGTTAAATTTCAATCATCAAAAGCAAAGTCAATAACTTTAAAAGTGTTGGAATAGTTCTAAATATTCCCTATCTTTGGGCAGACCTATTTCATTCCATATAGAAAAAAATTAACTTGCCTGTAGTTGCCCAATGTGTTCTAAGCACATGGAAGAAACAGCTACCAAAACAAGTGGTTTGTATCAGCCCCTGGAAAGTGTCTGAGGCGTCACTCATTTCCCTGTTGTTCTGCCTCATGATATGCAATCATGCTCAGTAGGACATTACCTATCCTAGATTGTCTTGTCAGCAGAATTCACTTTCCCCTTCGTATGTTTCTGATCCTTCCACTCCCATAGCCATTCAGACACAGTCTGGGCCTCCTTCATCCTTCTTGAGCGCTCATCTCTACATAAGGACTATTTCTGGCTCTCTCCAAGCTTCCAGCTCAGACTCCTTCCTCCCCTCCTTTACTCCTTATCTTCATGAGTAAAATTCTTAGAGTGTGCCTGCCCTCTTCATCCTAGAAAGGACCCTTCAGCCATACCTATACTCCTTGGTATCCCACCCCACACTTGGGCCTTATCTTTCTAGAAAGGGGATATGTATTTCACTCAGTCCAGCCAAACTCCAATTCCTAGGAATCTGGAGTGGAACGCAGAGATGGTTCCTAAAATCTGTGAGATGGAGGCCTGGGAAGTCACGTGGAGGCTCGGGAGGGCCGCGGCTGGCATCATCAGTCCTGCAGCAGAGAAAACAGATGCTTTAGAGAGAAGAATGAAGCAAAGAGCAGACCTGGGAGGCTCCGAGAGGTGGTGGGGAAGTCAGTTCTCGTGGCAGGCTCAGATCTGAGAGCCCGTCTGGTCCCTTTGGAGATGTGGATTCTGTTTTGAGTCAAACAAAATCCTCCTTGTCTTTAAGCCACCATGTTGAGACTTCTAGGTGAAGATTAAACAGGCTGATCAGCAACTCGGTAACTATGAAAAAACAAGAGACCATCTGCTGATTGTGACAAAAGACACCCCCAACCCTCCACCCTCCCCTGCAGCTTTCTGTCTGGAAACTTGCCCACCGATCAAGGGAAGGCAAATGATTTTAAGAGCCAGTCCAAGAAGTTTCACAACAAATGACTTAAGTTCAGAACACTTTCCTGCCTAACTTCTAAATCTCCCCTATGACCTCACCCCGATGGTACAGACCCTTGGTCACGGACCCGAATTACGATTCCAACCCTCCGATAAACTCTGCTTTCAATTATTTTACAGCATAAGAGTTTCACAACTGACAGCCTAGTCACATTTTCTGTCCTTGCCCTTTTTAATTTCAACTGGGAGGATTCTGTTTCTTCCACTGCTCACTAGTGCTACCTGACTTTTAATTTGATGGAAAGATTTAGCTAATAGCATCTGTCTCCATCTTACAGTCTTAACTGTGGCTTTATTCTGATTCACATTTCCTCCTGAGATGGCAAAGCTGTGTTATGGGCTGAGTTCTATCCCCCTAAAATTCATATATTCAAATCCTAACCCCCAGGATCTCAGAAACTCACTGTATCTGGAGATAAGGTGTCTAAAGAGGTAATTAAGGTAAAATGAGGCCATTACGATAGACCTCCATCCAATATGACTGGTGTCCTTATAAGAAGTGATTTGCATGTACGCGCAGGAGCCTCCGTGAAGAGACAGGGAGAAGGCAGCCATTGACAACCCATGGAGAGAGGCCTCAGAAAACACCAACATGCCAGCACCTTCATCTTGGACTTCCAGCTTCCAGAACTGTGAGAAAAGAAGTTATTGTTGTTTAGTCTCTCCAGTCTTGTAGTTTGTATGGCAGCCCAAGCATGCTAAATTTTTTTAAGCTTTATTTATTTATGCATACCAGAGCTGGGGTGTAGGCCAGAGGAGTGGGGTGGTGAGAGGATTCACCAAAGACAGAGTGGGGAGCAGAACAGGTGGATCTACTGAAATACACTGCCGAGGGGAGCAGTGGGTGAGACAGGAGAAGTCTGCTGCACCATGTGGGAAGCTCCCTGGCTGGGGATCGAACTCATGCTGCAGTGGCTGCTGATAGCTTCATAGTGCTGGGACTTAACCCCTTGTGCCACCAGGGAGGCCCAAGCACACTAA
This sequence comes from Scalopus aquaticus, assembly GCA_004024925.1. NCBI lineage: Eukaryota > Metazoa > Chordata > Mammalia > Eulipotyphla > Talpidae > Scalopus > Scalopus aquaticus. Next base: position 60,069 of record PVIJ01006971.1, on the reverse strand, counting down.
ATATTCTGGATCTCTATCCTCCATGCCTAGGGCTCCCTCATGCCAGAGGCCAACCTCTGCCCCTTTCAGGCCTCCCTCCCTGGTCTTGTACTTAGTCATGTTTGAGAAACCTCACTTGCTGGGGTTCCTCTGGCCCCATCTCACACCCTTTCTCAGGCCGTGTGCTGAGTGGCTACCATGCATTGCTTCCATTTTTCTCTCCATTTTTAAACGACTGTCTCCCCTACAGGCCCAGCTGAGTAGAACACCAGCGGCCTCACCAGTGCAAGGCCCTGTCTCAGTTGGACCAGACGATGTTGAGCACAACTGGCCATGGCACGGGGTGGCCCACTGTCATCTCGGACTCAGGTCATCTTGCTGCCCCATCTAGTTCCCCTTCCCAAACCCCTTCACCTAATACCATCAGCATTTTGATCCCCAGCCCTCCAATCAGCCGTTAACCCATTTCTTTGCCCCTTCTTTGCAACAAAACTCCAAAGAATTTATTAAACTCTCTCTTTCCAGTTCTCCTCCTCCTATTCTCTTTTTGTTTGAATGCTGAGCTTTCAGTTGTATTTTATTGTGTTTTTTGTTTAATTAATTAATTAATTTTTAACCGGGGTAACATCGGGGTATCCCCATAGGCTACCACCATAGTGCATCCACCGCCAACTTGCTGTTGTATTTCACTAGTAAGTCACTTTGGGGTGCCCAGAGCCCAGTCCTTGGGCCACGTGTTCTCCATACCACTTGCTGTTTTGGTGTTCTCAGCCATCTCTGCTTTCTGAGTCTCATCCTGTTTTGGTCCCTTCTTAAAATGTGTTTCTGCTTCTGCTCTCACCCCCTACAATTAAATCTCAACATAACAGCCAGCGCCACACCAACTCTTCTTGCGCCCCTCCCCTTTTCATTTCCCTCAGAGTTGAAGCCAAAGTCCATGAGGTAGCCAGCGTGACCCCTCATTCCCCAGTTTCCTGCAGCCTCTCGTCCATCTCTCCCCTCTTACCCCCACCCCCGCTTTCATTTTGCTCCAGCAGCCTTGACCCCCTGACTCACCCCAAAGGCCAGGCAAGCCCCTGCCTTGGGTCTCTGCCCTTGCTGCTCTGCCTCCTGCTTGAAATGTCCGTCTCCAGGTAACTGCTTCATTGACTCGCCTACCTGGCTCCATTCTGGGCTCTGACATCACCTGCTCTAAGCAGGCCCCCTCTTTAATGTGGCACTTGGAGCACCCCAGATGCTCACCTACACCCCACCTGCTCTGCTTGTCCCTCTGTCTAGAACACCTCTGAGTGGTGTTTCCTATTTATTATGTGCACTTTGTGTCAGTGCCTCCCCACCCTTGTCCCCAGACTGCGCTAGATATAACCCCAGAGTAACCTGCCTGCTTCGTTCCCTGATGGAACCCAAGTTTCTAGAAGAGTGTCCTGCACCAAGCACATGTCTGATAGACACTGGCTGGGCGAATAAACAGAACTTCCCATTTCAGTTGGGGGAAGTTTCACCCATGGCCTCCCATTTTCTGAAGTCTGAGGCTTTGGAGGTGTCTTTGACCTTGACCCTCCCGTTCCCTTTCTAAGCACCCTCACCCATGGATTCCAGCTGCTGCTGCTTCATAACCAGCTCTTATTCACGCCTCTCTTCAAGATCCTACTCAAGTTCAGACCCCCCACCCCCACGCTGGTGGATGGAACAGGGCATAAAATGATCCTCCTCACTTCAGTGAATCCTGAAATCATCTATTAAATTAATATTTTTTTAGTTGTGAACATATGGTATCATATACAGACGTTGTTTTAGAATGACGGACACCTGAGACCTAGATAATGCTATAATGCAACTTCAATAACAAATTAAGATAACTTAAACAATTAACTTGAGAAAAAATGTTAAAAAAAAATGAATCTCTTTTTGAAATGCTGCTTTTATTCTATTCCTCACCCCCTGGCCTGTTGGATCAAGTTCAGAGGCACCTGCCTGGGGGTTGGGCTCCGAGATCGTAAGCCCCTGCAGGGGCTGCCTGCCTGCTGCTGCCCTCCCCTGTCATCCTCTCTGCCCACTGGTCCTGCTTGTCCACTCCCCTCAGAATGCACACTCAGTGCTAGATATTCCCATTTTTCAAAGCCCAACTCACACCTTTCCCCATGATGCTTCAGGAGTCCTGCAGTCTAGGTTGAATTATCCCTGAATCGTCATCAGGCCAATCAAGAGCAGCTTTTGACTTAAAGTCAGATTAATGCAAGAGATTAAGGACAGTAAAACTTTAAAAAAAAAAATTGGAAATCCAAAAGACTTTGACAGAAACCTGGCTTGCTCTTTAGCATATATAGTTTTTTAAAGTTTTCTATTGTCCCCTTCACTGCCCATATCCAGCCCCTCTGCATTTTATTACCTTCCTACTTATTTGACATGTGTGTGTTCTGTCTTTCAAAATAAAGTGCTAAGTTCCTTGAGGTAAAGGCTGTTTTATACCTTGATTAGAAATGACTCAGGAACAAGGCTCATTTATTCAAAGTCAACTATGTTCAAAAATAAAAACAAAACATATTCATAAATCATTCTAAGCAGGGCTGCTTGCTTACAGCTGCATGTCAGAAATACTTCAATGCAGTTTCTGTTTGTCTCTGCCGATTCTGAAATCAACAGGGCCCATTTTAGGGGGTATCATAATCTGGGAGCTTTGCTTTCTGCATCCAGAGCCTTTTCCTTCCCACTTTCAGGCCTCTGGGCTAATCTTCAGTACCTGTCTCCACCCGCCCACACCCCCAACCCAGTCTACAGCAGACGAATCTAACAGACTGTCCTTTCTGTTTACTGATGAACTGAAACTCATTCCCGCTGCGTTGTATTCTCTCTGCTTGGAGGTGTGCAGTTTTCCCCTGTGTTCCTCCTCAGTGCATTCCAATAATTGAGAATAGAGCTTGGTTCAAAGCACATGCTCAAAAAGTTCTTTCTGGAATAGGTGACTGCTCTCTAAGTGGAAGAGAACTTCCACAAAGTGGAAGTTTGTACTTTGAACCATTTGCCCACCCAGTTATTCAATGGAATGTCCAGAAAGCATTGATTATCTTCCATGGAAGAATTTTTAAGCAAAATACCTCTGAAATGACCACTAGGCCGGTTAGGTTGACCCTAGATCTAGACTGCCTTGCCCTGAAGGAGCTGATTCCCAGACTTTCTCACAACTGTCCTGTCTGGTCCTTGGAGGAGGACAAGCTGTAGCCTTGTCCCTTGCTCATCCTGCAGGCTCTTTAGATCTCTTTCTCAGCCCTTTCTCTCCAGAGCTCCCCCATTCCTCACCCCAGCAGAAGTCAAAACTTCCATTTGGCCTTAACATTCAACCAAATTTGTTTCCACTCCCCTTTGCTGGGACAGCACATTTGCCCATATTTGGGATCTGATTCCAGGACTTTCTTAGGATAACCTCTCTTTTCTTTTTTTTTTAAAGATTTATTTATTTATACATACAAGCTGGGGTACAGGCCAGAGGTGTGGGGCGGTGAGAGGGTTCACCAGAGACAGAGTGGGGAGCAGAACAGGCAGATCAGAAATACACTGCTGAGGGGAGCAGCGGGCGAGGCAGGAGATGTCTGCCGCACCATGTGGGATTCTCCCCGGCTGGGCATCGAACACGCATTGCTGCTGCCGACAGCTCCACAGCACAGCGCCCAACCGCTGCGCCACCAGGGAGGCCCCTAACCTCTCTTTTCTGACACTTGAGCATCATGTATAATTTCTCTTCCTGGCTAAGAAATGTCTGACAAAGATGTTCTTCCTGGGAATGGTGTCTTTGCTAACAGAGATGTTAAGTTAGGCATTTTTTTTAGAACCTCTCAAGGAATATATCAGAGCAAAACATTTTCATGGAGCTGAATTTAATCATTAGCATCTCCAGACCCCATAATGTACAATTTTGTTCACCTTTCAATGTTTAGAGAAGTTCTAGACCCAGCACAGACCTGTAATAAACACCTGCTGAATAGTTGATTGATAGCAAGCCCGATCTGCTGGATGTTTCTGTCTGGCTACAATGTCTGGGGTGGGTTTTTTTTTTTCCAGGAAAAAATTGTGATTATTTTCACTACAATTATTCACCAGATTTCCCTTGTTTGTTCTTTATTATAATATCTTTTTCTACTACATTTTCATTTGAAAAATTTAAGTATAGACAAAGCTGAAAGACTAGAATGGTAAACCCTTTATACTCTCCACCTGGATTCAACAATTAACATTATTTCCTCACATATGCTTTCTTTTTCTCTTAAAGTGTATATATATAAAATAAATTATAAAAATGTAAATATGTTATATAAAATTATATGTCAATATATTTATATTTAGAGAGATTTATTATATATATGTAGACATATAGACATACATGTCACTATGAATACACTTTTTCTGCTGAATCAGTTGGAAGTAAGTGGCAAAGATCAAGCCATTTTACTCCCTTACACTCTAACCTGCATCTCCTAAAAACGAGGACACTTTTCTACATAACCACAACAGCATTATGACAGCAAGAAATTAATAATCCTTTCAAAATATAATCTTAATAGCCCTTCATTTATTCTTAAGTTGAAGAAATTTGCCTTTTGATCACAGAATAAATTGTTTTCCAAAACTGAATTCTAGCCATCCTTGTTCCCTACAAACTCTCCAGGTTTTATAAGTGTGCTAAAAACCATTGGTTCAGAGACAGCAGTTGCATTCTCGGGTTCTGGGGTGATAAAGGGGTTGTTTCCAGAACAGATGGTGTCCATCCTCAAGCAGGAGAAGGGGCAGTGTTGTTCTGCGATGCTGAGGGCTGTCCTGAGCTCACACAGGTCTTATATGATATTCTCTCTCTCTCTCTCTCTCTCTCTGTCTCTATCCTGTTTCTAGTTCCCTTTGCCTACTTGCATTGCTGAATGCAAACACTACACGAGTTAGCTCTACTCTTGGCTATTCTGGGATAGGAATCATGGGAAATCTGACTTTTACAAAGCTCTCCAGGATTAGAAATCGGCAGGGGAAGGGGCATGAACCCCTACCCCCATTACATGGTCTGCCTCCACAACACTTCTCTCTCTGAGCATCTAATGTATATGTGTTGGTGGGTTTGTAAGCTGATTTCAATTATCTTTGGAAGTGAATGGAATATAAATAAATGAGAGACTGACTGCCTTAGAACACACACACACACACTTGAATCAATCTTGATGGGAGGGGGGAGACTATGGCCTTGCAGTGTGACAGCCTGAGCCTGCACTCAGTGCTGCTGTTGACTCGTTGCACAGAAGGTCTTGGATAATGTGCCTGAATTCTCTGACCTCAAGGTAAGCAGAGTAATGCCACCTCGTGAGGCCTCAGTGAGAGGGTGCCCGTGAAAGCGCTTGGTAAAACTCACGCCAGATTCTGATTGAGTCAGAGATATAAGTCCCCCAGAACCCAGATATATCTGGGGGGTAGCTAGGGCAGGTGGACCTGTCATGAGTTCATTTATCTGATGAATCGAGAGGCCTCTTGGAGAGAAACTCATCCTAATGGAGGGCAGCAAGCCAGGTTGGGGGAGATGTATGGGTAAGAGTACTTTTTTTTTTTTAAAGATTTATTTATTTATTTATGCATACAAGAACTGGGGTCTAGGCCAGAGGTGGGGCTGGTGAGAGGATTCACTAGAGACAGAGTAGGGAGCAGAGCAGGTGGATTGACTGAAGTACACTGCCGAGGGGAGCAGTGGGCGAGGCCTGTTTCAAGGCCACAGAGGTGGCACTTGTGATGATGGTGGCACTGTTGCCAGTTCTGGGTGAGGGAGTTTACACTAGGGGATGTAGGGGCAAGAAGACCACCATTCAGAAGACAGCAAGATGAATAAGTAGATATCTTACTGTTGGAAAAAAAGCCTTATACAATATATAACTGGTGAAGGATTAAAATCCAAGATACATAAAAAAACTCATACAATTCAACAATAAAAAATCAATTAGCACATATTACATATGAGAACAGACAGGAACAAACAAGTAGCCAGAAAGGATATCCAGGAGGCCAAAAGATAAGAGAAAATGTTCACCCTCATTCCTAACTAAGAGAGGTGCAGATTAAAACTGCAGCCAGATACCACCTCACACTGGTAAGGACGGCCCATGTCAAAAAGATTCCCAATGAGTGCTGGAGAGGATGTGAAGAAGAAAAAGGAAGAAAACATGAACTGGTGAAGGCTTTATGGAAAGCAATCTGGATTTACTTTAAAAATCTAAAAGTGAAAACACCCTATGACCAGCTTGCCCCCTCTTGGGCAGCTAACCATGGCGATGAAGCCACCTCCCAAACCCCACATGTCCCTCTATATTCAGAGCAGCATTATTTCCAATAACTAGGACACGGAGCAGCATAAATCTCCTTCGACAGACAAATGGATCAAGATGATGTCGTATGCACACGCTGTGGAGTATCCTGTTGCCACAAGAGGTTGTAATGAAGCCATTGCCAGCAGAATGGAGGGAACTGAGAGAACCATGATGTAAAGCAAATTAAATCAGAATGATAAAAACTCTATCATTCAGGTAACAATTAGAGAATGAAAACACCTTCAGACACCAGGGGGCATCATCAAACCTGCTGAGGGCTCTGAGATGGGGGCAGGGAGGGGAAGGAGCAAGGGGACACAGGGATGGTGACAGGAAAAGGAAAGACCACCTCTCAGATGGCAGTGAGGGGTTCCCCAGGCAGGACAGGAATTACCACAGAAGACCTGGAGGCTGGGAAGTGGCTTCACAGCAATCATCAGGAATTGTCCGTGTGGTGACGCTGTGCTTCCCCCAGGCCTGCACCGACGTCACCCAGGTGTCTCAGGAACACACGAGCTGAGTGAGAGGGCCTCTCGCCCTGACTCTCGCTCATTTCCGGAGCCCCTCTCCAACTCTGGACCCAGAATGCCTTGGGGCAAAGCCCCAGACAAGATGATCCAGGGGACAGAGTGGGAACCAGGTGTGGAAGCAGCCCCTGGGGCTGGTTCATCATCCAAGGGACTTCGCAGTAACCTAAGGTGGCCCAGGGGCTCCACCTGTGCTCGTGGGCCCAGGAGACTGGAGGTTTCTGGGGTGTTCTCATCCCACCAGGGGAGGGCGCCAGCACAGGGAGCGGTTGTGCTGCTTTGCTTCCAGACTGGCTGACGAATGGGGGTCCATTTCACTGAGGCATTGCAGAGACTGAAAGGAAGTCAGTGATTCTTCATCCTTTCTGAAGTCTTCTTTTTCACCAACAGGCAGCTTGCATATGACATAGGTGTGCAGCTCATGGAAGATTTTCCCCAAACCCAGCACATCATGTAAACAGCATTCAGATCAAGAACCGGAAGGTCCCAGCCTCCCCGCATTTCCTGCTGTGCTATTAGTCATGCTCTGGACCTACCCCTCCAGGGGACCACTGCTTTGCCTGCGTGTGGCCCAAAGGTGACTTGTCACTCCATCCTGCTGCTTGCAGAGCTGCCTTGTAATGAGCAGCACTGTGCGCCCTCTAAACTGGAATAGTAATAGCATCAGCTTCATTAAGCTGTTGTGCATATTAATAACAATAGTGTAAAATAATACGCGAATTGCTCTTGGAACCGTGCCTGGCATAAAGTAAGCACGTTATTAATGTTTATACTTTTAGGGCAATTGAATTCTTTAACCTAAATCATATTGATGAATTAGTTCTCAGTCACGATCCAAACCAGGAAATTTCCAGGAAGGTTTTGCAGGTGGCTAACACACACAGCCACTGGGTGTGGGAGTTGGGAGCTTGTGTCATTAAGAATGGCACTTTTGAGGGAGGGTAGTTCTCAAACCACAGTGGATGGAGATGTTCTCCTCCAGTGTCATTAATGTCAGTCCATGGTGGGGGCTGGGAGTACCTGGGCATCCCTCTTGAATATCTTCTATTCTCAATAGCATCTGCATAAATGCACAAGTCTTTGGGGAAGGGGAACAGTTCTGATGCTTCAATTTCAGTGTTTCATACTTTGGTCCTGTGGAAGCAGTTGGAATTTTGTTTTTCTTTTCTAGTTGGATATGTACCCCCATTGAACTATTTTAGAAAGAGGAAAATTATTACAATTAGATTTAGATTATTAAAAAAGGTTCAGCGGTATTGACAATGTGTCACCAAACTGTACCTGGCCTTTCCCCTCCTGATGCCTCTGACTACAGTATCTGGCACAGTGAGCTTGGTGGCAGAAATACCTAAGTTATCTTTATGTGTTCCTACAAATAGGCAGCTGTTTGTACTGTACTATACAGTCAAGAAAAAAGCCCCAAGGACTTCAGTCATGAAAGTATTACAATGACGAATGAAGGTCATGGTGTTACAGGGCACACCGATATAAAATAGGGTGCCTGTGGGTTCTCATCCATGCACTTAAAAGGGACTTATAATCAGACTCAACTGCAGGCACACACAATAACATTAATAAAGGGTTTATTTAAAAATGGGAAAGGAAAAAGAAAAAGAATAAATTGGTGAATGTGTCCTACCAGTTTCCGCCGAGCTGGGATCTCAGCGGTGCGCTGAAAACCCCGGCGATCCACCCAGTCCAGCCCACCCACACGTCTGGTTATTTACACAAGCATGGTGCTCAACTCCACCCTCAGTTCCCAGTATCCTCCCTTCGGTGATGATGGCATCATGGGGTTGTAGCCCTTGGATCTCTCTGGTTTGATGTGAGGGTGGGGTCTGTAAAAACCTATCTGTGCATTTGTTCCAGGCCGTCCTTTCTCCCCCCAAAATGGTGCTGTACAGCACTGATCTGCGGTCAAGGGAAGTGGACGCTTAGGGTATTCTCTTACCTGTAAAGCTACGGAAGCCATGCACACAAGTGGCTGAATGTGTGTGAAGGTGTTTTAGGAAAGTAAAAAAGGTAAAAAAGGAAAAGGAGGAATTAAATGTATGCTTGCTGCCCAGGGGAACAAGATATAGAGGAGTTCAGAGAGTGGGTTGCATAGCTTTGGCCGAATGAGTTCAAATTTCTGCATCTTCCTTAACTTACAAAATGAAGCTAATTTACTGCCAGTAAATCACTTTTCATAGGAAATAATACCAAACTTAGGGAAAAGACACAAAAATAATTCCCATATGTTCTTCACCCAGACTCATCGTTTTTAAGATTTTGTCACATTTATTATCCTATCTAGGTTTTTTTCTGAACATTTGAGAGTAACTCGCATATATCATGCCCCTTTCTCCTTTGATACTTCAGTTCCTACTATTTTCCAAGAACAAGAATTTCCTGTGTAATCATAGTATCATTATTGAAATCAGACATGTGACATTTTACTCTGGGTTGTAGTTGCTGTAGTATCCAGTGCTGTACTATTCCCTATAGTCCATCGTCAGAGTTTGTTAATTGTCCCATTCACGTCCTCTACAGCATCTTTAGCCTCTAGTATAGGAATATGTGTTGCATTTAGTTATCATGCCTCTTTAGATTCTACTAGTTGGAATCTTTCCTTGTCTTTCTCAATAGTGACATTTCTAAAGACGACAAACCAGTTATTTTATAAAATGTTCCTCGTGAATTCTTAGATTCATTTATGATTAGAGTCAAGGTATGTATTCTTGATCAGAGTACTAAAAAAGGGCCTCCCTGGTGGCACAATGGGTTAGGTCTCAGCCTTTGAAGCTATCTGCAGCCACTGCAGCAGGAGTTCAATCCCCGGCCAGGGAGCTTCCCACATGGCGCAGCAGAACTCTCCTGTCTCACCTGCTGATCCCCTCAGCAGTGTACTTTAGTCGATGCGTGTTCTGCAACCCGCTCTGTCTCTGGTGAATCCTCTCACCACCCCACAGCTCTGGCCTACACCCCAGCTTGTATGCATAAATAAATAAATCTTTTAAAAAAAAAGAATACAAAAAAAAAAGCAAGGCTGTGTCCTTCCCAGGATCCTGACCTCATGAGTGATGTTATTTTGCTTACCTGGCGAAGGTGTTTTCCAGTTCCTTAACTATGTAATAGCTAAGCTCCCCTTGCAGCTAATAGCTATTCTTTTGAAAGACATTTGAAAACCTTGTAATATTCCTTCTCATAATCCCCCCTCCACCAGCCCCAACATACATGCTAATACCCATCGATGAGTCTTTTCTATCTAATCTTTATGTGATGATTGCAAAATGGTGATTTCCAGCTTCACCTTTCTTCACATTTATCAGTTGGCATTCTACTGAAAGATCCGTCCTTCTCCAATTATTCATTTACTTACTCTCAACATAGACTCATAGATTCCTATTTTATTCAATATTTATTTTGACACGCACACACACTACTAGATTTAGTCAGTGGGGAACCCTTCAAGCTGGCTTCTGCGACCTTTAAACACTCTTCCTGAGCTCCGATTTTTCTCTCCCCCCCTTTTTTTTTTTTAGCTCTTCCTTACTTTCCATTATAACAAGATATTCTAGATCATACATACCTTCTAGGTTCCAGTCATGAAATCAATCATTTTTCCAAGGAAACTCTCTTATAATGGGGAATGATTTGCTTATAAGATGTGCTTATTACTGTTGGGGTACCATTGCTCTGGTCCCCTTCAGTGAACAAATCTAGGATATCTATATTGCTATATCAACATATATACATACATACATACATACATACATATACACACACACATATATACATATATATATTATATATATATATGGAGAGAGAGAGAGAGAGAGAGAGAGAAATCAGGACAATTGTATGTTTTATATCTGCAAAAAAATATTTGTTTAGGGGCCTCTCTGGTGGTGCAAGGGGTTAAGTCTCAGCACTATGAAGCTATCCGCAGCCACTACAGCATGAGTTCCATCCCTGGCCAGGGCACTAACCCACATGGTGCAGCAGACCTCTCCTGTCTTGCCTGCTGCTCCCTTCAGCAGTGTATTTCAGTCAATCTGCCTGTTCTGTACTCTGCTCTGTCTCTGGTGAATCCTCTTACTGCCCGTCCCCCACACCTCTGGCCTACACCCAGCTCTTGTATGCATAAATAAATGAATCTTTAAAAAATTTTGTTTATATGTGTGACTATATAGATATAAACATAGAAACACATGTATGCATAAATAGATATCTCACACACATATATGAAATAAGGTCATACTGTTATCTCTAACTCCACATCTACCCACAGGAATCTTCTTTGCCTTTCCTCATTTCATACTATACACACCTTCTTCCATATTGAAAACTCTAGCTTCAAAAAAAAAAAAAAACCAATTGCACAATATGCATAAATAGTTTAATTGGTACAGTTATACACTATGAAGAAAAACACAAAAAGAATTCAAAAATTGTTTGTTCCTTTATTCTCTCTGTCCACAGGCAGAGGCAATAAAGCTCAAGTACTGTTTAAACATCATGTTCTTTCAGTATGGTTATGTTATTTAGGTGAAATATAGTTGGGCTCAGGTATTTCCTGGGTTCATGTATTTCTACCAATTGCATATGTGGAGGCTTTTCCTTAATAATTTTGTTGTTTTCCTCAGTTATGTCTTGGTGGAGAGAAGCCCATTCTCCAGGAAAGGCATATGATGCTCTTGTATTTTGAAACTCAGTTCACATCTATTTGTCTATAGTCTTGGTCCTTGAAGGCTGGATACAAAAACTGGCTGGTACTTTCTTTCCTTGAGTTTCTTATTAATGCTGCTTCACTGTTGCCCTGATTTATGTGTTCAAAGGAGTGTGATTATCAGCCTAAATTTTTAACTCTCTAAGTACTTTGGTCTTTTTGTCTCTGAAATATAATAGTTTTACTTAGGAATATTTTGGAGTTGATCATTCCAACCAATTTTCTAAGGTATATTAATGGCAATTTTGATCTGTAAGTTAAATTTTGTTTTATCTCTGGATTATTTTTTGGGCTTATAGGTTTTCCCCCAGTTTTATTGAGATATAATTGGCATACAGCACTGTATATGTTTAGGGTGTACAGCACAATAACTTGATTAATAACTTACGAAATGATTATCATTATACGTTAACATCCAGCATAAAGAACAAATTATTTTCCTTTCTGACAACTTAGGATGTACTCTTAACAACTTTCAAATAGATTGTACAGAAATGTTAATTATAGTCAATATGTTGTACATTACATCTGGGATTTAGTTTTAATATTAATTCTGTGTCACTGTTTGGTGTTTTTGCTTTTGGGACTCCAGTTATATGTAATTTGGTTCTTCTTCCCTGACTTTCATTTCAACTACTTGTATCTAAACCTTATATGCTTTTTTCTTTTCCTTATTTTCAATTTCTTAAGTATCTTCTTACTGTTATTCAGTGCCATTTTATATTTTTACATCTGAATACATTCTTTCTTGGGCATTTTGTAATTGCTCTTTGTCTCTGGGGGTTTTGTTTTTATTTTCCATTTCTTTCCTGGATTTGATCAATTCTTGTTGTGTTTCTTCCTAATTTTTGGGAAGTCTGTTCTGGTGTTGAATTTCTGATTCTAATTGTTTCTAAGGATGTATGTGTGTATGCTTGGGTCTGCCTACCCCTGTGTATATATAAATAGAGGATACTTTGTTTGATTTGTGGTGTTATAACTTTTTTTCTGCTCCATGGTTGGGGGAGGGTTTAGTAGTTGAAATGGGAGTAACTTTTCATCATAAGAAATGTGATTTATTTTGCTTTCTTTTTTGCTTTTGCAGTGTATGTGGTTGATGCGATGATTTTCTGTAGGTAGGCATTTTGACTCAGGGTTCCTAGTTCAAAGATGTTCACGTCTATCTGTATAAAGAAATGCAGTTTTTAATAGATAACAGTGGCTCAGGGAGGGACTGGTTGTCTTTTATTTCTGCATGATCTTTAATTCCTCCCCCACCCTTCTTCTTTCTTTCCTCTCAGTGCTAGACTTCCAAAGGACTTTGCCCTTTCTTAATTTATCTGACTTTGCCCAGAAGCAAGGCTTCTTCAAGGCTGCCACCTCCTGTCCTATTCTCTTTCAAACCTCTCCTCTTTTTCAATCAAGAAACTGACCTGTGTTCAGTGAGTTCTTGTTGTGAGACTTTGTCTTTACAAAGTGACTTAACTCTGGGCTTCACTCAAGTTCTTGACAACAGTAGAGGGAACTCTGTTGGAATTTGACGTGTTTTCTTTCTTCTACTTAAGTAATTTGAAGTTTTGTTCATGTCATTCTCTGTCCTAGGAATGCTGAGTCTTGTTTTTTTTTTTTTTTACCCAAAAGTAGATCTAGTGTAAAGATTCAGATTCAGGCTGCCATTATCCTCTAGACTGGGAAGTTCCTGAAATCAATTATAAATATCCGTACTAAGTCTAAGTAACATTTTCTTTCTCACTGGAAACTTCGCATGCTACAAGGGCATTGTCAAGGTTACATTGATCCTGTTACAGATCTGTCTTACATCTTTAAAGATGTTTAGTGTGCTAATTCTTAAGAAAGCAACAAATTAAAAAGAAAATATTAAAAAATATATAATATACACACAAATACATATATATGTATACACAATTTTCCTTCTTATTTCATGTTTACCTAAAAAGCAAAACAAAACTATCTGGGAATGAAATAGCTTTGTTCATTCCCAGAAACATGTTCCCTTGAAACTTACTGTTTCTACCTCTAGGCCCTCACCTCAGCCTAAATATATAAATAAAATTAATATCAGGGGATCAGAGAAGCTTTACAGCAAGAGCAGTAAGAAAACTGCAGCGAGTAGCAGCAAAGTCGGGTCCAGAACGGGGTTTTGAGCCAAAACGCATATGGGTAGGTACGTAAGGGCGAGCCCGTTCAGGGTCAGGGGTGGTCCCCAAGACCGAGGACTGAAGAGATGATAATAGGCGAGGAGCGCGAGGCAGCAGTGGCGGAGAGTGTCCCTTGTGCGTGTGCACGTGTATGTGCGCACGTGTGCGCGCGCTCTTCCCGGGTCCCGGGCAGCCACCTGTCACTCACCGGAGGTGGGGGCTCGGCGGCGGGCACGACGCAAGGGGGCGGGGCGGCGGCCGGGGCGGGGCGGCGCCGAGGCCGTCCCGGCGGAGGCCGTCCCGGCGGAGGCCGGCGTGCTGCAGCCATGGAGACGCGGTAATCCCCTCCTCCGGCCCGCGCCCGGGCCCCCGCAGCCGCCGCCGATTGGTCGCCCTTTGCTCCCTGACCCCCTCGCCGCCTCCGAGGCCGCCGCTTCCTGCTCGGGCGCCGCGCGGCGCTCCCGGCCCGGGGCGGAGCTCGGGCGCCGAGTGCGCGCCGCCTTCGCCGCCGCGGAGCAGCCACCGCGCCGGAGGAGGAGCCGACGCCGCGCCCTTCCCCTTCCTCCGCTCCTCCCCTGGCCCGCACCCCGCCCGCGCCGGCCTCGGCAGCACTCGCGAGCAGCGGCGGCCGCGGCCGGCGGCCGAGTTGGGAGAATGCGGCGGCGCTCGCGGATGCTGCTTTGCTTCGCCTTCCTGTGGGTGCTGGGCATCGCCTACTACATGTACTCGGGGGGCGGCTCCGCTCTGGCCGCGGGCGCTGGTGGCGGCGCCGGCAGGAAGGTGAGTGGGACGCCCTGCCCGCGGCTGGCACCCCTAAGCCCCCGACTCCCCCGCCCCGCAGCACCCCGGTCCCTCTCAGTACCGACGCGCCTCCTACCCGCTGCCGACCCCCTCGCTCAGACGTGGCTGCCGGGTACGGAAGGGGGAGCTCCCCGCCCCTCCAGCTCTCTGCCCGAACCTCCGCTCCGGCCACCCGCCCCCGCCCCGGGCCTCCCGAGGCGGGGGGCGCATCCAGCCCCTCTGCGTTCGCCCGGCTCGGGGAGGGCTGCTCGGTGCAACCCCGCGGGGCTGGAGACCCCGGACTCCTTTCTTGTCCCCCGTTTCCCCTCGGTAGACGTCCCCCCACACTCTGCTCCACGTAATTTAAGTTGAGTCTTGTCCGGCCACAGGGAGCCCCATCCGCTGCGGTGGGAAGTTTAGGGGTGAGGGTGTTGGGAAACACAAAAGGGGGTGGGGAGGAGTGGAGGGAGAGGCGGCTGCCGTTCCAGCGTGTCATGTACATTAGTAGAGAGGAGTCCAAGTTTCTTTACAGCCCTTTGAGCCGCTGCAAATCCTCACCCCCTTCCCGCTTGTCACGCGGCGGAAAGGGGGCCGTGGGGGTCTCTCTGCTCCTTTATCTGCCCTTTACTTCTGGAGTCGGGGGGCGGGTGGGGGGGCAGCTAGCTCCATGCGGAATTAAACAGACCCTCCGGGCGGTGTTAAGTGCAGAACCGCGGCGCTTTGCGCGGTGTGAGGTCGGCCACGGACCCCCACCCCCCGACCTTCCCTTGTGGTCCCGGGCTTTACACTGTCCCGGCCCTCCTGCGCTGGCCGAACGCGGTCTGCTGGGTTGCCATTCCCAGCCCCACTCCCCCGTTACACGGGGATAGTCCCTCTTCTAAGAGTGTGTTTTCGGCAGTTCCCAGGGGCCAAGTGGTTAGCCCATGGGGGCCCTTTAAGCCGCTCTGGACGGCCCGGAGTATTCCGGGGTGAATTGAGAGCCGGGAGAGGCCCGGACGGCGCGGTCCTGCCGTGCGCCTGCTGGGAGCGGCAGGCTCTGGGCTGTGCACATGCAGACAGGCGGTTTGGTGGTTTGGTGGCAAATAGGCATTGAAAGCAGCGTTATTTTTTCCAAAACCTTGTCACCCCCATTACTGTGTCACCGCAAACCCAGGAATTTCTGAGTTAAAGGAGGTGGACCACGGGTCGGATTGGACCCAGGGAACGTTACCCTGACATGAGCCAAACGGGACTGACTGCAGACTAAGAAAAGACTTGAGCTGAAAAGTCTAATCGGTAAATATCAGTGCTGAGGTTCAGCTGCTCAGAAGTTTTCTTCCTTGCTTGGTCTCTGGATCCATCCAGCTTTTCCTTCATTTCTTCTCAGCTGAGGGTATTAGATGGAGGAGGCATCTTAATTGATTTTTGAATTTCAAGGGTTCGTTTTATCTGGCAGAGCAGAAATGGAAACAGTCTTTCCAGGTACTGAATTGGCCTAACTTGGTGCTGAGCTGACATGTATTCTAAGTGTCTCCCTCTTCCCTTACCTCCTTATAAGTGCACCTTTTATTCTTGAATGATAAGGAGAGTAGAAGCAGTCTAGCCCTTTGAAATCTGTGGCCGTGTTAAACTGAAATTATTTTTAATAAAATTTTGCTTCCCAGTAAACTGTGTCTTGGTGGGCCTGCATAGCCTGGTGTGCTGCTGAAACCTGGCAAAGCTTTCTGCCTTTCATCCAGGAGAAAACCAAGCAAATAAGCCACCCTTGGCATCTCTTTTCTTGGTTGGCCACTCTCATTAGTGCATGTGATTAGACACAGCAGCATGAAGACTTCACATCAGCAGAGATCGGTTTCTCCCTGGTGGGCTTCAGCTGATGGATGGGGTCTTTCCTTTTGACCTCTGAGGTGTGATCCTTAGTTAAAAATAAAAAAATCAAGAACACTTAATGGCCTAAGGAAGGTACTGATATAAAAAAGTGTGGGAAATAACATGGATTGGTGATTGGGATCCTGCTTGTCACTGAACAAAGATTTAATCCTCGCCTTTAGAATGGTTAAGTGATTTGTCAGTTGAGGGAGAGGTGTGTAGATGCACTTCCTTTTGAAATTGCAGTAGAAGACTCATTAACTTAGGGCACTGCTGGAAAGAGCAGAAGCCCTAGGCCTGTGTCCGGAGGGGCTGAACAGATCCCCACCACCCCTTGTCCTGAACATCCTAATCTAGAGTGTAAACTAGTACAAGGTTCCTCTGGCCCAAATTGTTTCCATAGATTTAGAGACCAGAAAGTTTCTTTCAAATTTAGTTCATCCTCATGATAAAAGGAAATGTGTAGTTTTTTTAGCTTGTAAAGTGTGGACATTAAAAGATAATGAATAACGCATGTGAAGGCAGAATTTAAATACTAGCTATAATTTTTTAGATGTAAGTGGACTTCTATTTCTTGTCGTTTCATACTATTTAAGTCAAGACTAATTCCATAGTTAGCCAATTTTTCTATGCCCTGCCATTTTTTCACGAGATACTAGACTTCAGTGTCAGACTTTGGGGGATTGTCTGATGGGAGCCTTACTAGTATTTCTGCTGCTTCAGCACCCCAGCCCTGGCTCTTCGCTGTGTGCCCTGCCTGTTAAATAACTCATCTCAGGACTGTTATTCTCCATTTGGCAAAGCCCAGAAAACCAGCTCACCTCAGATTGCAGATTTAATAAACTACACGGGAGCAGGTGCTGAGAATCAACCCCGGCCAGGCCTTGTGGCACAGTTTGGGACTGAGGCTCCTAGTGTGTGGTCAGTTTATGCACAGTGTTGTTTCAAATTATATTTCATTTCCATTTGTATGGATCCTTCCTCCACTCCCCTGTATTGTGCTCTTTCTCCCTAAATTGGTGATTTGCACTTCAAGGATGTGATTCCTTTGAGTATCTTAAATGCTTTAAAATTTTAATCATGTTAAGTCTCCCCCGAGCCCTGCCTGGTTTGCTGGCAGTGGAGGGAGCTGCAGAAGAGAGGACGGGGTTTCTGCTGAAATGTGCCTGCCTGTGGGTAAAGTGTGGCTGTGCTGGATGGAGAGGGAAGGGTTTTTCCGTTATGTAAAGGATGACCCTGTGTCTGTGCACCCCACATCCTTGGGAGGTCAGGGAAAGTGTTAGAGAAGGACTTGGCCAAGGGACCCCTTGCTCCATGAGCCTGCACAGGTAATGTGGCCTGTGCTTTGGGGGTTCCAAGGTGGAGGATTGAGATAGAATGCATTCAGGGGGAGGAGAGGGGTCTCCTGCCTGGAGCATGGTATGTGTATGGGAACATTAGGGTGTAAAATGAGAGGAATTTGGCACTAAACTGTAGAGGGCTTTAAATGCCAAGTTGACTTATTGGCTCTTAATTTTGCTCGTCTTAGGGAACCACTAATGTTTTCTGAGCTTGGTTAGCGGACATTCAAATGAAGGGGAACTGCGTGAATCCATGTATTGACACTAAGTGACACTAGCAGCCTATCCCTTTCTGGTTAGTGACATTTATAATGTATTGAACCTCTCTAACCCTCACTCTCCTCTTAATTTAAAAAAAAATATATATTTTACATCATTCATTTTTGTACAATGTGTGCTTGTATGCTTTCTCCTTTTAGGTGTATTCCCCATAGGATTTCTACCACCAATTCATCCATGAACCATCACCATTTTCCCTTGTGCTCGTCTCTCCCCTATTTTGATCCCTCTTCCCCCCTTCCTTACAGAATGTCTCTGATTTATGATTGCCTGCTAATTTTTTTTATTATTTTTTCCTGCTCCCTCATTTGATTCCCCTATATTCCTTCTATAAGTGAAACTATCTGATATTTTTCTTTTTCTTTCTGACTTATTTCACTGAGCATAATCCCTACTAGCTCCATCCATGTTGCTGCTAATGTTGTGAGTTTATCTTTTTTGATTGCTGAGTAGTATTCCATTGTATATATAGACCACATCTTCTTGATCCAGTCATCTATTTTTGGGCATTTGGGTTGTTTGCATATCTTACCTATTGTAAATAGTGCTGCAAGTAAACATAGGGGTGCAGGTATCCATTTGAATTAAAGTTTTTGTGTCCTTTGGGTGTATTCCTAGGAGTGGAATTGCTGGGTCATAGGGTAGCTCCATTTTCAGTAGTTTGAGGAACCTCCACACGGCTTTCCATAGTGGTTGTACCAGTTTGCATCCCACCAGCAGTGTAGGAGAGTTCCATTTTCCTCCACATCCCTGCCAACATTTGTTGTTGCCTGTTTTCTTAATGTGTACCATTCTCACTGGTGTGAGGTGGTATCTCATTGTGGTCTTGATTTACATTTCTGATTACTAGTGATGTTGAACATTTTTTGATATACCTGTTGGCTATTTGTATTTCCTCTTTGGAGAAGTGTCTTTTTAGCTCTTCTGCCCATTTTCTGACTGGATTGTTTACTTTGTTTTTGTTGATTCGTGTGAAGTCTGTGTAGATCTTTGTGATCAGTCCCTTATCAGTTGTTTTGTGTTTATCTTGTGCCGAGAACTAAATGCCACTGATAGGTGCTGGCACAGAGTAGGTGCTGAATAAGTGGCATCTGGAGGGGAAGAAGGAGAAAGACGAAGAAAAATCTAAATATCCCCCTTGAAAATATTCCCAGGGGCCTTAAGTTGACTTGATTTCTGGAATTGCTAATGATTTTCTCTTTCTATCCATCCATTCCTCTGATGGTTTAGTTGGTTCATTTAAACTCATCCTAATACTATGAATGGAATGAGGCTCTGCCCTTTGGGGAGTGGTCTGTTCACATGCATGCCAGTTCTCTGGTACCTAGCCTTGGTGTCAGAGTGGGGTTCCCATCCAGGGGAAGCCAGTGGGAGAGTGGGCGGAGAACACAACTTTTTTGGCGGTCCTGTGAACAGTTGAGTTACTGGTGGACGCATTCCTAAGTGGGATTCCTGGGCAAGGAGGCCCCCCCAGCCAGCTGCGGGCTCCCGCCTGCCTCTCCCCAGCAGCCTAGCCTACCCTGGCTGGGGGGCGATGGTGATCATCACTCAGGCTTGCGTGGTTCGAAGTTGAACATGAGCCCAGCATGCGCTTCATGGGTGTCAGCACATCTGCAGGTGCACTCGAGGTGGCTACAAAGAGGGGACCATGCTGTCCCTACCACATAGAATCTCTTTGGCGTTTAAAGAAATTCCATTTGAAATGAGAGTTTGAAGCTTGGTGGGAGGGCAAGAGCATGGGGGAAAACACCATATAGCCAGAGAATCTGACAAATGGCACTGTAATATAAACTTCTCTCTAAAGAAAATCAAGTTTCCCTATTCTGGAGTTGTGTTGTGGCTGCCTCCGGGTGTTCAAACATAATGGAAACAGATTGTGACTGATAAACAGTGCAAAAATAATGAGTGCTTCCCTTAACCCTCTAGCAAAAATGAAAGGGAAGCTGCTGTACCCAGCACGGAGGGGTCCACTTGCTCTCAGGCCATGGGGTGAACTGGGGAGACTTAGGAAGGTGTTCAAAGTTGTGTGAAGGCTCAGGCCTCAGTACATCTACACCCCCATTCCTGGTGAGTGGCGGGTCTCCTGTTGGAATCAGAGAGGTATTTGAGAGGTGGGCAGAAAAGTGATTGGGGAGAGGGGAGACAGACATCATGGAGACAGACAATATATATGTTATGTTTAAATATATATGTAGAAGTGGACCTCCCTGGTGGTGCAGAGGTTAAGCGCTGCACTGTGGAGCTGTCGGCAGCGGCGACGTGAGTTCGACACCTGGCCAGGGAGATTCCCACATGGGGCGGCAGACCTCTCCTGCCTCACCTGCTGCTCTCCTCAGCAGTGTATTTTCGTCGATCTGCCTGTTCTGCTCCCCACTCTGTCTCTGGTGAACCCTCTCGCCGCCCCATGCCTCTGTTCTATACCCCAGCTTGTATGCATAAATAAATAAATCTTTAAAAAAATATAGAAGTATATATATATTTATATGTGTACATACATGTATATATGTATGTATATACATACATGCAAATACATACATACATGTATATATAATTTCTTGTGGCTGCCATTGGTGCTTTTCAGATCTCTGGGGAAAGGGAAGTTGGTTTGGGAAGATGTCACTTTCAAAGCTGGCTGCCTAACTTCTAGCAAATCCGGAGGCAGCCAGGTTAGTGGGAGCAGGAGGTGGTTAGGTGGCCTGCGGCAGACACAGGCACACACAGTAGTTGATTGTGAGGCCTTGGTGGGGATCCCTGGAAGGAGGCAGGTTGTTCCTGGGGAAAAAAATCTGTGAAGTCTCTGAGCTGGCCCAGCAGAAATCGTGGGATGGGAAAATAACTGGAACTGGTCAAATCCACTTCCCCTTTTAGTTCATCACTTTTCTCCATGTGAATCCTGTTCTGGAAGCTCTCTCTGCAGACCTGCAGGCCAGATGTCCAGATGGAGACTCCGCTTCCAGCCATGCTGCACAGTTGACAGCAGTGAGTTACAGGTTGCTGAATAAATACCACTCTTGAGAAAGCCCTCTAGCCCCATCCTGATCTTCCCTGGGGTTCCCTTCTTCGTGATCAGCAACTAAAGAGGCGAAAATGACCATCGCGCGGTCTCTGGGACCCCACCTCGGTGCCCACGCCACAGCAGCACTAGAACACATTAGTAGCGCGCCTGTGGACGTGCCACTTGGATCAGAGGTGTCGGCCTGGTTTCACTTCCCTCACCTAAAAGATCACTTTCCCCTCTAGGAAGTCTTTGTGTTGCTGTTGGGGATCCTTGCTCCAGGCTGCTTGTGGGTGAGGATTTTTAGGACGACCTCTTGGCACACCCCAAGCAAATCCTCCTGGGCGGGTTCCAGCTTCAGCTCATTCCAGTGTGGGCTGAGGACACTCGTGTCCTTGGAATAGACCTTGACCTTACTCTCAGTTGGTGTTAATGCGCAGGGCGGCCCCACGCCACAAAGATTATCCAGCTCAGACTGTCAACCGTGTCAAGATTGAGAAGCCCTGAACCAGAGCACCCACTGCCCCCGAGTGCCAAACACATATCCTGATCTGGGGCCTTTCCTTGGGCCATGTGACCTTCGGGGTGAATCCCAGGAATGGAAGTGCTGGGCATGCCTATTCAATTTACCTGTCCTGCCTTTAGAGCCTCCCCCATCTTTTTCATCTCTGAGGCTTTGTCCATTTTTAGGAAATTAAGAAACCAGGCTCATGTTTAAGCGCTTTCCGCAGGGGCCCACCCTAGACCACACATAGAAGTAGTCCTGGTGGGTGAAGTTGGCAAGGAGACAAATGGAAAACAAAGTTAACCTTGACAACACTGTGCTAATGGGAGGCAGTGACATCGGGGCACTGATCTGGCGCCCCCCAACCCTCCCCCCCGCCGCCTCGGAACCCCTCTTCTCCTTAGGCTCTGTGCTCACTCTGCCCTCTGCAGCCCTGGGTGAAACGCTTGGCATTTTTGCATTAAGACATGTCCAGTGTGGGGGCCCTGGAGATGTGTCACTTTTTATGGATTGGGTTTCTTGGCATGCCGGAATGTAGATGGCAGTGATTCATCTGGGCTGGATTTGAAAAACCAGAAACAGTCACGTAGAGTCTCACTCCTGGGCCTACACAGAAAAAGCTTTCCCAGCCTTTGGGAGGTACATGTCTTAGAGTCCCGCCTGTCAGGCAGCGGCAGCTGAGGGGGCTGCCTGGGCTTGTGAGGGGGCTGGGCACTGGTAGCCCAGCCTGCCCTTGCTCACCTGCCCTGGTGAACTCCCTTCTGCTTCTACCTCCGGAACCTCTCCCAGCCCCTGGCCACCTGGCCCTGTCAGGTATAGCAGTTTCCTGCCCGGTGACCCTGGGCCGGGAGGGGGTGCCGGGATGGCTGGGGACAGAGCTGTTGACTTTCCAGGTCCCAAACCAGGACACGTGTTTGGCAGGGACAGGGGTACTTGGGGGCAGTGGTTACTCTTGCTCTCTGGTTCAGTTTTTCTCAACTTTGACATGGTTGACATTTTGAGCTGGATAATTTCTGTTGCGTGGGGCTGCCCTGTGCATGGTAGGATGTTTAGCAGCTTCCTCAGTCTCCACCCCCTAGGTGCAGGTGTCACCCCAGCATAGCTGTGGCAGCCAGCAGTGCACACAGGTGTCCCTGGAGGGAACAGCCCCCAATTAAGAACCACCGCAGGGGTCAGGGCCAACTCTGTTTTCTGTTCTTCCCCCTGCACCTTCATCGTACAGGACTGCCTCTCTGTGTGGTCTAGGGTGGACCCCTGGAAAAAGCACTCAGTTAGCACACTGTTAGCACCCACTGTGTGCTGGGCAAGTCCTGATGTTCTCCACATGTGAACACTCTCACTCCTCCCAACAGTTCTCTCATTTTACTGTTCCTCTCGTTTCACTGCTAAAACAGTGGAGCACTGCAAGGTTCAGTAACTGCCCAGCTTTGCAGTGCTAGTGCTTGGCAGCCCCCGGCTTGTCAGCTGGGAGACGTCTCCCTGGCCCCCCGGGGCAGTGGGGTGGCCCACAGCTTCTGGCATGCAGGGTTTCTGTTGGCCCATGGGGTGGGAGGCAGCTTGGCCTCAGACCAGGTCTCCCAGCCCTTCCATGGGCGGGCCGTGCCCTTGCCCAGCTGGGTCACGTTGGGTGCTCCTAGAAGGCATTTCGGAGCAGATGCACACACAGCTGTGCTTTGATGGCTGTGTCGTCCATTTTGATGGTTTCCTCTTTTTGGCCTTTTGCTCTGAGATGTTCTGTGTTCAGGTCCTGGCCTGTCCTGAAGAAGACAGCTGTCCACAGGAGTCAGTCTGGCCCTCTGGCCAGAGAAGCAGAAATGAAATGAAAGCAGGTTCTGGTCCCTGTTATCCATTCATTCAACGGATGTTTCTTGCGTGCCTACTATGTGCCAGGCACTCCGTGGGTGGGTATATTTAGGGCGATGGCAATGAATATAACAGCAGCAAAATTCCTGTGCTCCCGGAACTTTCAGTGTGGTGGGGAGCTAGACAAAAGCATGGTAGGTGAGTAAATTATAGAGTGTGTGAGAAGGTGCTGCATGCCATGGAAAATCCAGAGCAGCGTGAGGGGATTAGGAATTGGGTGGAGGGGGGCGGCCGCAGTGTTACAATTGGGGGTCACGTCGGGAAGGTGAGATTTGAGCAGGGCTAGCTGAGACTTGAAGGGCCTGAGCCTTTGTGGTACAGTTGGCTTCAGCTGCAAGCCCCGGCTTCAGCCGTGTCCAGCCAGTTTAGCAATCTCTACACTCCTCGGTTTCTTTTTCTAAATAAATGAGCCAACTTGCTTTCTCGAAGGTTATTGCCTTTGTCAGTGGTGGAGCCCCCTCCATCACGTGGGAATGTCGGGTTTCCTGTTGTCCGCACTGTCCACACTGCGTTTGGTGATGAGGGGGTGCAGCCTCCAGCCCCTCCCCCACCACAGACCTAGGATTTGCTGGTTGACTTAGAATATGCTTGTGGAACAAGTTTGCGGCTTGATTTCTGAGCCGATCTCCGTAAAGTGCTAAGTCGGGGTGGGTGAGCCTGCCTTGTCCATTGTCAGGCACACCATTACATCACATCACACATTTGTAGAGGGCTTTCCACACACATTATCGCTTCATGAGAAATCCTGTCCGGTCCCTGTGCACCTGCTCCAGCACAGGGTTTCCACTGTGAGTAATCTCTGCGCGTTGTTGTTGGTGCAGAGCTGCAGGAAACCAGAGGTCAGAGGCCTGCCCAGCCTGAGCCCTGGAGAGTTGGGTTATGTGGCAGCTCCGTGATCTGCGACATCTGTGGAAAATAAAATGGGCATGTGACTGCATTTTGCATGGACATGTTAGGGAGGTGGGACGGTGGTAGACTGCAGTTCCTCCTGGTTCTCAAGGGAGAGCACCCAGCGCCTTTTCATAGAAGCCATTGGCCTTGAAGAGGGTTCATTAGATGCATTATGGGGTTCTGTGCTGTGCCTGCAGCATGTTTCTGGATAAAACAACTGGAACATGACATGGTAGGAAAGAAAGGGTAATTTTAAGGTCTGCAGGCTCGAGTGAAGCTGTTCAGGTTCCTTTATCTCCGCTGCAGAGGCCAGGGCAGGGAGTGGACTGCCCTGGAGAGATGGATGCTTCAGATGAAGGGTCTTTCTTTCTCAGCTAAACTGCCCTAGGAGAGGTTGGAACTGAAGCTAATTACAGGCCTGTGTTTTGGAGATGCCCATAAATTAAGTACTCTGTTATCAGTAAGTGTGGCTTCTGTCATTTGGTAAATGGGGAGGTTCTCGCCCTGGGGTTTGCGCAGCTGTCCTGGATGATGAGCTGGTTGATCCAGCCTGGGATGCCTTCCAGTCTCACCATCATGGTTTTTCCCGCCTCAAGGGCTTTCTCATTGACCTAGATTTTGAGCATTTGGCTTGTGACCTTAAAAGGGCTGAGTCCCCTTTCCTCTCCTGCTCCCCCCACCTCTCCAGTCCCTATCACTCTGCGCTCGTAAGCACACTCACTTGTTTTTCTTCCATTCTCACTGTTACCGATTGCCCGTCTTCCCCTTTGTAATAGACCCCTTTCCATCAAATCAAAGGTGCTATTATTCATAAAATCATTATTTTATGTACCACTAGGAAAGAAAAAACACTGTCCATTGAAGTGTGACACAATGCTTTCTTATCAGGTAACATTTTTATTTTCTGCTTATTTAAAGAGCTCTTTTAAACTTAATTAGACATTGATTTTTCCATACATCACTCTTGCGCATAGATAAAAAGGCAGCTATGTAAAATACATGGGGTGAGATGTTCCTAAAACTTTCAGCATCTCCTTTTTTGACTCGCAGATGTTCGTGCCTGTTTGCCTCAGACAGCCATTCTGTATACCACCAAGACTTTTGTTGGTGCAGAATTTCTTTAAAAAAATCCATAAAAGCACTAAGAGCCCTTGGTTCTGGGCTCTTTCCATGGCTTGGTAATTACCTAGAGTTAGCCAGCCTTTGCCTCTTGTGGGAGTTTTGCCGAATTCCCCAATTCACCGTCCATTCCCGTGCCACGTGATTTGGTTTCTAGGGATTCACAGTGATTTACTGCTGTCTCTGGGATTTTCTTCCAAGCCACTGATATCATCCTGCAGACTTTGCCCCTGTGTGTTGTGTGTTTGAGAATGCCCGTGGCTCTTGCCTGGCCCACCGCATCGCAGTATCATTTACTGTGAGAGCTCTCCCCATTTCACATTGAACCCTGAAAACAGAATGCATCTAAGAATTGATGAGCTGTGGCCTTTCTTTTTCTCATGTGTCAGATCCCTCACCTTTATGGAAACACTCTCCTTGAAAAAGGTGAGCGGTAGCCCTCATTGGCATGTGCATTTGTCCACTTCCCATCCCGGAAGTCAAGTAAACAGAATCTTTTTACTTTTAAGAGCGGAGCTGCTGAGGAGCATGAACCCACTGATATCCATAGAGGGAATCAGTGCTCTGCTTTCTCCAAGCAGCTCACCAGCACTGAATAAACCAATCAGAGAAAGACTTTCTAAAAAAGAATTAGGGGTAAGTTGAATAGGGACTAGATTGTAGCTGAAATTTAAGGCAGTACTGTTGATCTTATTAGTGGCATAATGGCTTTAGGGTTATGATTTTTGAAAATCCTTATCTTTTGTAGATACAAACTGAAGTGCTAATGGATACAAGGATATCAAATCTGGTGGGAAAATGATGGGGGAACAAGACTAAACAAATGTATTATTGAAATAGACTACACGTGGGGTTCATCACTCTATTTTATTTGTGTACTTTAAAACATTTCATTAAAAAACATAAATCTGTGCATGCATGCAGCTTAAATTAGCAAACGAGCTGAAAATTAGTTCTTTTTAAAAATCCACTTTAGGCCTTTGTGATAGGGTCAGTAAAAGGTTTCTGCTTCCAATTTCCAGTGTGTGTATGGGGGCATCTGTGGCTCCCCCTTCCCACCCCTCGGGACCAAACAATGCTTCGACACCAGTTGGGTTTCTGTAGTTCAATCTGATTCTGGCGCTTTCTGCCGGGGAGTTAGGATCCGATCCCACAATTAAGGACTCAGTCCTGATGAGAATGAACCATTCAGAAATTTTGGTTATAGTCTGTTCACCAGTGACTCCTTGAGTAATGGCAGTAATCTGCAGAGGTGAGCAAGAAACTCTTGTCTCCCCTTCAGGAACTCACAGTCAGCAAGAGAGAACCCTGCTATTCTGAATAAACCAACTAAGGTCACTGAATAAACCAACTAGAGCAGAGACTTGCTTCTGCTTCAGATGCAAGAACAAGCTTAGGTTGTTACCTGTGCTTCTGACTAGCTCTAAATCAGAGGTTCCTGCCACCCCTCGCTTGGGCTCAATTAATTTGCTAGAATGGCTCAAAGAACTCGGGAAACTCATTTACTCACTAGGTTACCAGTTTGTCAGAAAGGGTATCAAAGAATAGGAATCAGTAGCCAGCTGAAGAGATGCATAGTATAATCTCCCAAACAAAGAAACTTCTGTCCTTGTAGGGGCTTGGGGCCTGGCATGGGGGCATGTGGAAGCACATAAACCCCCTCTTTTGGGTGTTTATGGAGGCTTCGTTACAGTGACATGATTGATTAACTTGTTGGCCACTGATGACTGATTCTTCCTTGGGGGCCCCTTTCCTCTCCCCTCAAATTAGGTGGTAGGACATTCAAGGATGGTTCCCTGGCAACCCCCATCCTTAGGTACTTTTCAACATAAGCCCTATTATGTGGGAAAGTTGTGTTATAAATGACTGAGACACCCCATTTCACCTCTGTGACTGAAGCTATTTCAGTAACTGAGGATATCAGTCCAGAAACTATGACAGAAGGTACTCCCATTGCTCAGGAAATTCTAGGGGTTTTGGGAACTGTAAGCCAGGAACAATGGACAAAAACGAAATATCTATGTGAAATAGATTTCAGTCATCTGAAGGACCAAATGCAGATTTTTTTATAATATAACCATAGTACTCTTGCAGTCAGTGAAGATGTAAATCAGAGCCTCCCCAGTGGCCTATGAGTTAAATCTCAGCGCTGTCACCGCCATGGTCTGAGTTCAATCCCTGGCCAGGGAGCTGACCCACATCTGGCACAGCAGGCCTCTCCTGTCTCGCCCGCTGCTCCCCTCAGCAGTGTATTTCAGTCAGTCTGCGTGTTCTGCTCCCTATTCTGTCTCTGGTGAATCCTCCCCCCTCCCCAACCTCTGGCCTGCACCCTAGTTGTTCTTTGCAAAACAAAGAAAGAAACAAACAAACAAATTCTATTAAAAAAAAATGTACATCAGCTTCTTATCTCCTGTAGTTTGGGACAATCCAGTGGTGATTCTTTTCAAAGGATGCTTCAGAGGTTGCCGAAGATTCAGAATTGTCACCTGTATCCCCAGGAAAACACTCTTACATTTGGGGCCATTTCCTGTGTACAAAGCTCTAACTCTGGAAATTGCTGATCCTGGTGCACTGTGTGGTGGGTGGAGGAGCTTCAGTGCAGGTGGCCCAGAGATCCCTTCCACTTAGGCAGACCGCTCAGTGGCCCAGACACCCTGTTACCCACTGGAGTTCGCCCTAGATGTCTCATTGTGTTGCTGACACCCTTCTCATTGAACAGGTGCCTTGAGGGCAGAAACCATGTCTGCTGTCAGGCCTGCCAGCCTTCTCACTCATCCCACAGATGTGCCTGCTGTCAAGAGCGACGGGTTAGAAACTGGGGACGGCTTGGGAAGCCGGGAGGGAGACCTTTAGTAAATAGCTATTATTTCTTTTTGTTTCCCTCAGGAGATTGTTGCTAAAGCTTCATATTTTAAGCTGTACTTGTAAATGAGAGATTTTTGGCAAATTTATAATACGGTATATTTTCTGTAAGGTATAATTCGGGGTACTTCAAATTTCGATCAGTCTTGTCGCTGAGCTGCCTGAAACACTTCTGCGCTGTCGCTCATTTATCTTCCGTTCCACGGTGCCTGGAAGAATGTCAGGAACTGGGCTCTTCCTGCATTTGCCCGACAGTTTCCTATGGATCACATGGCTATTAACCTGCCCCACAGGCGATGCAGCAGCACAGCTGGGGCTGGACTGTTAATGTTCCCCCCACTACCTGAGAGATGGCGCTGGAGAAAGTCAGCTGTGGCCGGCCTGGTCTTGGAGCTGTAGCCTCCTAGTCGCAGCAAGCCACGGACTAGCCGGCTTCTCTCCTGCCGATGCTGAGCTGACCTGCGGTCCTGTGAGGTGCTGGTTACTGGAGCTGGTGAGCGTCTCCTTCACCTCTGTTACTGCAAACTCCTGATGTGGATGCCCTAGCAGGGAGCTGCGAGGGGGCTATAGTCTGGGTTTTGGGGTGGTCTGAGCTCCAGACCCCAGGTTGGAGGTCATGTGGCAGCCCGGGCCTCCTAAGTGGGCTCGTGGAGGCAGGTGAGGCCTTGTGTGGAGCCCCCTGTGCGGATGGCTGCTGAGGCCGTCCTCCATGCATCCTCTGGTGACTTACGAGGCTGCGTGTCAGTCTGCATCAAGAAATAATGTGGGTCACGAAACACAAATTTACCGCCGAAGATGTGTGTAGAGTCTCTTTGTTTTCAAAAGAAAAGAAATGTCGGTAAAGGTTCCCCCATCCCCGAGGATAAATCTGACTTGGCATATGTCAGTTTTGAAGTCGTGTTTGTATTTAAGACATGGGTTTTAGTTTAAAGAGTTTTTCTCCCTAACCATCGGCAAGCACGTGGTGGCATATCGTCCGTATGGCCCCGGAAGGGTTTTTGTGGTGATCTAATACGTCTAGGTTTTCATGCCAGCCCTGGAAAGCCCTGGGTGTCCTTATCCACCGTGCTGCAGTTGTTTAAAAGCAGGACTCTCCTTGGTGCTAGCTAGAGTTTTTCATTCTAGGTTTCTGCTGAAGGGAGAAGGCGCTTGGCGGGCTGGTGTGTGTCCAGGTCTGGCTGCCTGCAGGACTCCGTCTCAATGATCCAAACCCCACCAGGGATATGGGCTGATTTCCAGGCATTGGCAGCTGTGCCCATTTGACCACCCAAGTGTTGGTATGGGGAAGTGGGAATTGAGCCTCGGGGGTGCCAGGACAACCCAGCCAGTGTGCGTTGGGGCATCTGAACCATCTTGTTTGGTCCTGGCTTTGACGTCGTGGGTCTACCCGTAGACGCCCAGGACCACCGTGCAGAGAAACTCTTGGTGCAGCTGGTGCTGGGGGGCTGTGGCTGGGGAGATTCTTAGCACAGCGTCCAGGTTTGAATTCCAGTGTCTCCAGTTAGCTGGGTAACCTCAGACCAACGGTTTAACCTCTTTGGGCCTTGGCTCTCTTGTTTGCCTCTTTCAGAGGGTTGTTTAGTAAAGAATAATCAGATCGGGACCTGGTAGTTTTGTAGTTAAGTGCCGGCTGCTGGTGTCTGTGTGAGAGCAGGAGGTGTGGGTACACCCTCCCCCCCGCCCCAACCTGGGTGGGGCTGTCCTCTGTGGTTGGCTTTCACCAACTCACCAACCTGGGGGCCAGGTTCTTTGTGTGCCTCCCTCCCACCTCCCAGGGAGCACCTGCCCTCCAAGAACCTTGCCGTGGATAGAAGGGACTCCTGCAGTCCATGCTTCTTTGTCAATGGGGAACTGGGCCCAAGGCAGGTGGGCGCGGGCAGGGTCCCCTGGCAGCTGGGCTGAGTTCAGGTGGGCCTGGGCTGCCAGAAGCCTGCCAGGAGCCCCTGCAGTCCCATGCCTCTCTTCAGCGTGTGCTTCCCGAGAAATGATTTCCCAATTTCACCCCTTAATGTCTTATAACATGTCTTTGAAAATTATACCAGGATGTGGTTTTTAACAATGTGACTCTATAATTAATATTTTAACTCTAATTGGCAATTGGTTTTTTCAATATCTTGAGCTGTTATTATCTGAATACAGCATGTTATTTGAAAACTTTTCCATGAGGTTTTAATTAGCAAATGTTCTTTTAGTTTCATTAGTTCAGTTTCTGGCTTACTTTCGAAACTGTGGGTGAGTGACAAGTAGAAGACAAATTAATAATTGTGGCAATGCAACAAAGCCCCCCTGTGAGGGCTGAGGACTGGCTCTGTCAGTGTGCAGGGGGTTCGTGTGGTTTCTCTGATGGTGCTGATTAGGACAACTGTGAACTCAGTCGTAGATTAATAGATACGCTGTGTGACAATTGGAAGAAAGGAGCATCCCTAGCAAAACCCAGACGTTTGGTTGTGAGGATTGAACGAGCCTGACTGTGACGTGAAACCTGAGTTCGAATCTTGCCACTACTACTTTACTAGCCTCCAGTTCCTGTCTGCTAATATGGGGGTGATGGGAATTAGTGAGTTGGTGGAGATGATACTGAGGCAGTTCAGTGAGGGCTTTTATCTCTACTAGCACACGTGCTCTGTCTCCTTTCTCAGATGCTTCAGGGGCCAACTGTGGGTGAAGCTTCTCTTTCAAGAAGGGGGCCTGCTTGGGGGAGCAGACGCCCAGGCGCAAGGAGACTTTGTGGTGTGACTTGTTGGGTGTGGAATGTAAATCAATGCAGGATCCCTGGGTAAGGGGCGCTTCCCCTTCCTTGGTGGTCTGTCTCCCTCTCGTGGGCTGCATGGAATGGCCATGGGCCTGGCGAACACTCCCCTTTCTTTGTTTACGGTTAGCCTGCGATGCTGGGTGAGGCCCGGAGAGTCACAGGTGAGTCACATTTCCAAGCTGCTGTAATTGGTCAAAGTGCAGCGTCCGTTCCCGGGGCACTGAGAACGCAGCCGAGCTAATGTATTAATGGGCGGGACGTAGTGAGCTGATGGCGTGGTAATTTCATGGTTGTCTGGCTTCACGTCCCGCCTTAACGGTTCCACAGACATTCAGACGGTCACCTCCTCCAAGGCCTCTGGTGCTCGTCCACCCCTGTGCCACCCTCCAGTGCCCCGACCCCAGCTGTGGGCTCCCCTCTCCCTCACCATCAGGGCTGACTGGGCAGAGCCTGGCTCCGTACCCACCGTAATTTCTGTGTTAGGTATCTGTGTTAGGTATTTTTCCAGGGAGTGTTGCCACAGAGTCCTGGTTCCAGAGGTCGGCACCTGTGGACTCCTGGAAACGTGGTATTTATTGTCCAGGGTGACAGTCAGTAGCCACGTGCACAGAATGTATACATTCCAGTGAGGAAGGCTAAGAGGTGACCTTTAAAGGTGGCCTGCAGCCCCCTGAAACTTGCAGCACATTGAAATGTCGCAAGATTTAGAGCCCCCATTTGAGGGTAATGGTCTTTTCCTTTCACAGGGCTGTCTGGGCTGTTAAATGGTGCCCAGAGAGTACAGAGGCGATGGTCAGCTTTCGGCATCTGCAGGGTGATGAGCGGAGGCTTGCTAGGTTTTTATTTGCTGTCTTTGGAGCAATTGCCACTGACTGCAGCCGTGTGTATGTGAAAGTGTTGACGATCCTGTGGGCGTCTCTTAGCCCTTCCCTGGGGCGGGGGCCCCACTGCCCTGTCTCCTCTGATCTGTGTGGGCAGAGGGGAGTGCCGAGACAAAGAGGAGGGGAACTGAAGCCATGGGTAGGCCTGAGCTCTTCCCTGCCAGCTGCTAGGTTGGGCCATGGGGTTTGGGGGGTGTCTGCATCTCCATGGTCCTACTCATCTGGCAGAGAGCAGGGCCCAAGCCTCCCCTCATCCCTGGGCCCCTGACCTTGTGCTGGTGTCACGTGTAGGGTTTCCCCAACCTGCTGAGCCCCTCAGGTGATTCTCATTTGATCTCCTGCATCCCGCTGGACTGTAGCGTCTTCAGGGCTGACTGTGCTCAGGTACCCCATCCCTGCCCTCCTTCATCTCACGAACCTCTGTGCTGTGCTGGACCCGAGGGAGGCTGGGGGAGTAAGGCAGACATGGGCAAACCCTGCCAGTTTGGAATATCACTAAATGGAGCCTCTTGCCAGGAGGTGAGGAGGTGGGAGTGACTCAGATGATCATCAGAAAGGGTCGAGGAGGGACATTTGGGGGAGAAATGGTGCCTGGAAGCATCCAGTCGTGAACATGTGATGGAAGACTGTTTGGGCATGGAGAAGATCACGTGCAATGGTCCTGGGGCCAGAATGAATAGTCATTCATGGGCAAAGGAAAGCAAAAAGGCTCGAAAATGGATGCATAGTGGGCCAGGGTGATGCAAGGTCAGAGGGTGGTTGGAGCATGGTAAGGAAAAAAATAAAGGAATTTATTTTTGTGTGTTGTATTCCCTGGGTGGTGCCCAGCCATCAGCACATGTCTGGTGGTCTGGAAATACTGGTGAGTGAGTTGAGGCTTTGACTGGTGCCGCCCACCCCAACCTGGGCTCAGTGGAAGCTGGGCTGCTGGGTGGGGGTGCTAGGCTTTAGTCGTGCACCCTGGCCCCTGCAGTCATGCTCTGATGGGTGACCTGGCCTTGGGCTAGCAAGTCCTTTTGCCCATTTGCACACTGAATCTCTACTCTTAGCAGCTGTGGTCTAGCAGAGGTAGTTAAGGCAGGCAGTCACCATCCTTTCTAGGTGCAAATGTGGCTTTTCCCCAAGTGCACTGTGAACATGGACTTAGGGGAGATTAGAGTGTCTGCATTTTCCTCCAGAAATGCTGCATTGCCGTTGCAGCCGGGCGGGCCGCAGCTGTATTTGTGAGTTAAGCTATTAAATCATTGCGCCTTAATCGGTGGAGGTGCCGCTTCACCTCGGCTGAGGAGTGGAGAGAAACTGTGCAGGGATGCTGAGCTATAGGGGGGAGATAACGAGCAATAGAATTATAAATTGTTTTTAAGCAGTCTCATCCCTTCCGGCTGTATTTAGAAAGGAGTTTTTCATTATTAACTCTCCTCCCACCTATTCCTCATTCTAAAATGGT
Organism: Scalopus aquaticus; assembly: GCA_004024925.1. NCBI lineage: Eukaryota > Metazoa > Chordata > Mammalia > Eulipotyphla > Talpidae > Scalopus > Scalopus aquaticus. The sequence goes on along the minus strand of PVIJ01006971.1, from coordinate 26,823 downwards.
TCTGCATTTAGATGGCACTCTTAGACAGTCACCTGGGTAGAAGTGGTTCCTGGGCATCTGCCTGTTTAGGGGGCACGCTGCTGCATGTGGGATCAGGCACCTGATGTTCTTTGATTCCTTGCAGCCCTGAGTTTTTAGAGCTACTTTGATTGTTTATTTTACACGCCCCGTGCTGTAGGTGGTCACTGACATGGTGAAACTGTTGGTATAGAGCACCTACTTCTGGTCTAGAGGGTTGGAGGTGTGGGGCATTTGACATAATAGAGGTGGATTTGTATTTGAAATGTTGGGGCACCTCCAGGCAGTACTGGAGCCCATAGAGGTAGGCATGCAATCAATTCACACTCCAGCCAGTTCCCCTAAGGTAACTTGACACCGCTTGCTAAAGGGAGTCCGCTCTGAAGAAGCATCTGGTGGAACCACCAGAGAAGAGTTTGAAGCCCATGTGCAGAGTTCTGGGAGGAGCCCGGGTGCCACCAGCCACGTGCCTTGCCATGGGGGAGAGGTTCTGTTCCCTTTCGTGGGGTGTAAAGAACCAGTGTTAGGATTGTGTTCTAGGACCTGGTGTTCTTAGAGTGCAAGGAGAGGAGGACTGTGAGAACACTGTGTCCTCAATTACTTGGGGAATTTGGAGGTACAGGATAGTATGAGACCCTGGGGGCTGACATTTGGGGTCATTCGAGCGAGACTGGCGAATGGCTGGTGGCAGGCGCGAAGCAGCCCATCCCTGAGCTAGTTCAGCCTTTAAAACTTCACAGCACCTTCTAGTCATTCTGCCAGCCCATCAGTGGTGACGTGGGGGAGGGTGGAAAATGCATAATTCAAGGGGAAAGAGGGGAGCACAGGGTCAGAGGCCAGCCTGGAGGAAGAGTTTCCTACAGAATTTCCTGCAGAATTGCCCTTGGGAGATTGGAGCTTGTCCTCTTTCTCATTTGAGGTGCTGGTGGAGGTGCTGGTGGTGGTCTTACTGACTGAGGGGGGAAAAAGTCATACAAGGAGCAGTTTTCTTTGTGTACTAAGATGATTTATTTCCCTTCACTCCTTGCTCCTCCGTGGTTTCAGCCCACACAAGACATAACTTTTGCAGAATGAGGATTCAGTTGCAGAGTAACTCTCCTGGGCTGGATCTCTTGGAACAGTTAATAATTCATTATCCATAAAGCATGTTGAGGGCATAGCACTTACTCCCAGGTATGTGTCTGGTGTGCTGTTTGTGCTTTGGGCACGCCGGCAGTGTGCTCTGGAGAGGTGGTGCAGGCAGGGTTGAGCTGTGAAATCATTAGCTGCTTCCGGTTTTCTTTCTTTCTTTTTTGTTTAAAGATTTATTTATTTATGCATACAAGAGCTGGGGTATAGGCCAGAGGTGTGGGGGGCGGGTGAGAAGATTCACCAGAGACAGAGCCGGGAGCAGAATAGGCGGATTGACTGAAATACACTGCTGAGGGGAGCAGTGGGTGAGACAGGAGAGGTCTGCTGCGCCATGTGGGTCAGCTCCCTGGTCGGGATTGAACTCGTGTTGCAGTGGCTGTGGACAGCTTCATAGGCCGAGACTTAATCCCTTGCACCACCAGAGAGACCCCTGCTTCTGGTTTTCATCCTTCTTACTGCCCTCTGTCTTTGGACCAGTGCCTTTCTGAATCTGTCACCTTCTCTATGGGTGGAGGTAATAACTGGGCTTAACTGGATTAAATGAGATGTTACTTATGAAAGACTTGTTATAACCACCCTGTCCCCAGACATGTAAGTAGAAAGTGCTCAGTAAATCATGTGTTGAGTGTATGTGTTACGTGTGTGTGTTGCGCGCACATACCTTAACCTAGCTGGAAAGTAATTTTCTTTTTTTTTTTAAATAAGTTACAAGTTGTTGGGGTTTTTTTTAAGGATTTATTTATTTATGCATACAATCTGGGGTACAGGCCAGAGGCGTGGGGTGGCAAGAGGGTTCACCAGAGACAGAGTGGGGAGCAGAATAAGCATATCAGTGGAAACACTGCTGAGGGGAGCAGCGGGCGAGGCAGGAGAGGTCTGCCGCACCTTGTGGGAATCTCCCCGGCTGGGTTTCGAACTCCCGTCGCTGCTGCCAACAGCTCCACAGTGCAGCGCTTAACCGCTGCGCCACCAGGGAGGCCCTGGAAAGTAATTTTCTCCCTGCAACTGTAGACACACACACCTGTGCACACACATGTACACACATACAGGCGTGCTCAGCTCTCTTGCTTTTTCCTGAAAAGGTATATAGGTCATTTCATTGGGAACGCAAAGTGATGTTGTGGTGGTCAGAGAGCCTTTCTTCCATTCCATGGAGGAACATACTTCACCTGCGAAGCTGCCTGCGAGGTGGAAATGAAGGTCCTGGCCAGGAGCTGGCTGGCTTCTGTACACTTCTTCCACATGGCACGCATCAGGCACAGTTCCTCCAAGTCAAGTATACCTTGTCCCCAGAGAGAAGGGGGCATGACCTGTTAGGCACGCTGAGTTTCTGTATTTTAAGAGCTGCCTTCTCTGATGACCATTACTAATTACTGAACTTCACAGGTGAACCATATGCAGGGGGAAGGCATTTGCCTACCAGTTGCACTCCAGCTACGGCATGAGAGTGACATTTCAAAGACTGCAGTAGCGTCAGACTCTTTCTGCCATTGTCGTCTCTCTTCATTTTCCTTTCCTTCTTCCCTGTCTCTGTTGATTTTCCCTACAGCTGCTCTTTCCTTTACTCCCCTTTCCTGCTCCTCTCCATAAACTGTAGGCCAGTGGTTTTTAATCTGGCCCCGTGTTAGAAACACCAGGGGAAATTTAAAAATGACAGATGCCTAGGACCCACCCCAGACCAATTAAATCAGAATGTCGGGCTCCCCTTATGATTCCAGGCAGTCAGGTTTGGGAGGAGCTGGTCAGGAAGCATCATTGAGATTTCCTGTCTCGTGGAATAATTGCTAAAAATCATGGAGTCCTCACATCTTACTTTGACCTCCTTGAGTCTGGACCTTGAACTTGAGTTTGGTCTTCTCTTTTGAAAGACTTGAGTGCTTGCTTTTATATTCAGTATTGATATATTAACTATATTGATATATGTCCAATATTGATTCTTGATGGGTGGATCATGGAGTGCCCATGGATTATTGAATGATCAGAAGCTTGCTGTTTATAATGAAAATAATGGACAGATATGAAAGTAAAAGTTTAGAACCTAAAATCCAACTTATAGGCTCTCAACTGAATGGATATAGAGTAGATTGAGATATTTAGTAGCCGGGCAATGATGGATTTTATTTTTCTACATTATTTTAATATGGGGGTGCTGGTGTTTTGGTCGGGAGGTCTGACCCCTTATGTGAGTGTCAGTGACCATGTGGATATCAGTCTCCAGGGAAAACCATTCCAGATGACCTATTTTGGGTCATGTGCCAGTGGATTGGAAGTGTTGGGAACTTCTTTGTCGTTAGATGACACTGATGTTTGTTGTCAAACTGCCTATAAGGAACTTACTTTCTGGGGTGAAATAAAATTTATCCTCGAATCGACCTTGGAATTGGTGATATTTGGCGCAGGGAAGCTGCCCCCACCCCCCGCCCTCCCTCAGCCTTGCACATGCCCCCTTGAGTTGAAGGCGGAGTACCCTCCGGCTGTGCCTTCTTGCCTCCCTGGCAGGCGTGAGCGCTTAGGGAGGAGCACCTTGTGCATGTTGAGATGCAGAGTGGGGAGGGAGAGTGTGGAGAACCCCCAGTCTCTGAGGTCCCAAAAGTTCCTGAGCTTGACTGATTCCTCTTTGGAGGATAAATGAGCCAGAATTTACAATGTCATAAATGGATTTATTGAGGGAAAAAGCGAAGGTTTGTGCCCATTTTCTTCATTCTGCCCAATTCTGTGTGTGTAGCACATTTGCAGAAACAGTTGAGGCACATGTGATTGTTTTCAAGATGAGTGTTCAAGTGTGTAAATCATGCATTACAATGAGAGGCCCCTGAGCTGTTCTGGACAGAGCTTTGAGAGAGAACATCATGGGTCTAGGGTTTCGTAGGTTTGGAAACTCAGCTTTATTCATTTCCCTGGGAAATTATCAATCAAAGATTGGGGTTTATAAGGCTCGGAATTGTAAAATGCTGGGAAATAAGCGTGACAGTTTGTGAATGGATGTGGAGGACCCTGATGGTGTGAGCAGGCTCCGGGGGTGCGTGTCCTCGGGAAGCCACAACATAGCAGGGTGAGCAGCTACACTTTCTATAGGCTTGTTTCCCTCCGTCTACAGAAGTTGATGAAATGGCCGTCACCATTCTGGGAATATTTCTGTTGTATAGAATCAGCAAGCATTCCCTAGAGTCGTAAGGGAGACTCGTTTTTCACAAAACTTAATGTGCAGTTTATTAAACTATCGTCTCAGTTCCAAATCCTTCTCACTCCACTCCGTGCTGCCCCGGCTTGGGGTCTGCACACTGCATTTCTACTCTGCCCGTGACCTCCCGGGAGGCCCTGCTAGGCGGGGTAGTCCAGGGGCCAGCACCAGGTGAGGCAGGGAGGGGTCTCTGTTGTTCCTGCTCTGGGGGTGACCCTCAGGAACACCTCTCCATCCAGCACTGGCAGATGTAGCCTCATCTCCTTGCTCACTCCTCTGTCCCCCAAATTAGAGAGCCCAGGTTTGAACCTGTGGCCCCACCCTCTGGTTGGTGAGGTTCAGTAATTCCATCCTCTTTCCTTGGTCCTAGGGGCATAGCTGCCTGCTGTAGTTGTGCTAACTGCCTGCTATCTTTGCGTTCCCTTTGTGTCCTTTCTGTTACCAACTTAACAACTTTATACTTGGTTAACAATTCATATTAAGTTTAAATAGCTTGTAGTATGTGAACTCTACACACTGGTTCCTCTCTGACTGATACATCTGACTTTCTCTTCAAAATTTTTTAGTCATCAGTTGGCAGAACTATTTCCTGAGATGTCCTTAATTAGATGACAGTTTACCTTCCGTTCATTAGATTTTTGCTTGTGCTCCTGACGGAATTTTGCTTTGGTTCCCCTATGAGGTTTGAGCGATGCTCTTTTCTCAGTAGCCACATTCTAAATCATCAGCCAGAGTGAGTTATTTCCTGGAAAGATGGCCACAGATGGCTAATGTCATTTATCCTGTTGGCTCTTTCTGCCTTTATTTTTGGAGAGTGACATTTCCCAACCTTATCTCTAGAGTCTGTGTCCATTATGCAACAACTCTGAAATTTCTTTCAACTTCTAGATGATGGGTGTTCTGTGCTTAAGCTCCAGATAGCTCTGAAAGATTTGAGGCAGTTTGTAAGAAAAAAGCATGCATTTTGTGTGTAAACATAAGAGTTAAAACAAGAGTCACAAAAATATCCAGGGCCAAATAATTTGGGTATGGGGGCAGGGGGAGTTGGGTGGGAAAGAAAGGAAAAGAAAAAAGTAGAGGAGGGACAGTTGGAGAGTGAAGGGGAACTAACGTGGAGCATGGTCAGTGTTCCTGTCTGTTTTCACCCTCCACAGCGTCCTGCTTGGTGGGGACTGTTATCCTGAGGGGCAGGGTGGGAGCCCGATGCGGACAGGGCTGGGTGCCCGTCTGCTGACCCTGGACCGGGGGAACACAGAAGTGTGTCTCGGGAGCTAAAGCAGAAAACACATTGGGTTACAGAAGTTCTCGTTTTCGGATCAAATGAAGCCTCTCCTTGTGAGAGACAGACATTTTCTTAGACTTCAGACTTGCTGAGCATCTAGTGGACGCTCATTTAAAGGTCATTGCGTATCATAATGGATCGTGTCAGCGGGGGAAAACATCAAAAGCAAATGCAGGGATGCATGTGGCCATTTAAGCCAGTGCCTGAATCTGAAGCGGAACATGAGATCATTGTGTAAAGGCAGTTCCTGGAGGGAAAAATGATGTTCTGTGTCTGCGCCCGCCCTCCACAGCTGCTTGCGGCGCCGCCCGGGACTGTGCTTCTCACCCTACGTGTCCCCTCACTTCCCAGGGCAGTGGCCGTGGTCGCTGGGAGGGCGGGGCTTTGATAAGTGGGCTGACCACGTTAACACGGGTGAGGTGCTCACTTGCGCTAATAAGCTTTGTCACTTATTAAATGGGACTGATGTGGAGGGCAGTGTTCTTTTGATTTACATACCCACACTTTCCCAAACTACCTGGAGAGCTTATGCTAAAAGGAAACTTATGTAGTAGAACTAAAAATTACCAAAAGAGAGAAACAGTCACAGCCTGACAATGTGGGGAAGGGAGATGGGAGAAAGAATGAAGGGGGTGAGAACTCCCCTGGGTGCCTTTGCTTGTGTTAGGTCCCTCATTTCTCTCCTCCCTGCAGGGGCCCTGTTGGTCTCCCCCATGGAGGAGGAAATAGATCCCGATGCAGAACCTGTTCCTGGTGCAAGGATTAAACACAGTGATGCGGGTGAAGCTCTCGGCCTGGGGCCGAGGCGTGGGCAGTTGATGTCCCTGGGTTTTCGCTGTGATTACAGACTGACCCTTCTGCTTGAGGTGTGCAGGGTCGCCAATTGTTTGTATCTGTCTCTGATTGCTGAGGTTGAGAGGGAGTAAGAACGATCAGGGCCTTCAGCGCCTGGCTCTAAACGCCTCCAGCCGGCAGAGGACTGCAGTGGGCTGTGGCGGTGGCAGCAGGCACACGGTCTGTCCCGAGCCTTTCTGGGCTTCTGATGGACTTTGGTGGGACCCCTCCACCAGGGAGCAAGAATTGTGACCTTGAGCACTGAGTCCGCACTAGCACTTTGTGTGTGTTAACTCATCCATTCCTTGTAAAAACCCAGAGGGGCAATTTTTTTTTTTTGGCTGGTTCTAATTATTTTTTGTTTTGTTTTCCTGGTCTTTATCTTTTTAATTGTTATTTATATCTTTTACATTGTGTATTCCTCTTGGGTCACTCACCGCCAATTCACCCGCAACCGGTGGGGCATTTTTATCATCCCATTTTAGATAGAGACTGTCCGGTAAAGTGATAGGTCAATTAAGGAGTTGGCTGGGGGAGTCGGGGGAGGTGGGATGCAGTAGAAACCCTCCCCTCCTGGCTCCCGGGGCCAGCCTGTCCTTCACCACCTCGGTCTGCTCTCTCTGGGCCACAAGTCTCAGGGTCCATTTCTCAGACCAGGCTGGAGAGTTCTGGAGTGGGATGGCATTGGAAGACATGGTGACTCCTGTGTCCCGGGCTGTAGAGGGCCTCCAGCAATGTCCCCGCCAGTTTCTCTTCCTGGAACGCTCTGCGTGCTGCTTCTCCACCAAGCTGTGGCGTCTTCCCCCCATCTTGAATCCAGGCCTGTCTGGTGACCTAGTTGCCCGGCGGACTGGCGTGGGTGTGACACTGGGCTGGGGCAGGGCTGGCAGCCTCACTGGGCTCTCCAGGAGCCCAGACCTCACCTGCTGTCCTGCGGTGAGGTCCCAGCTAGAGAAAGAGGCCCTGAGGATGAGTCAGCCAGAGAGGCTGTGTTGGGGGGGTGGTGGCAGAGGGGTGCGAGATGGGGTGGGATGGGGGGATTAGGGTCATAGTTTCAGACAGGTGAGTGAGACCCCATGGACTGCCCCTCCCTGATGCCAGGTACCTGTGTCCTCACCCCCACAGCACGACGTGGATTCTGAGTACTGCTGGAGGGACCCAGGGGATTTGGGGTACAGTGGTCACAGCTCACACCACTGCACCTGGGGAGGGCTTCGGTGCAGGATGGTGACAGGGAATACCCCCCTCCGAGCAGCTCTGCTAGGTGTCAGGAGGTATTTGCCTGGTGTGGTGATGCTTGTCATGAGCCATGCCTGCCGCAGCTGGGTTTACTTTCAGTTTTAAGGCCTGTAAAATGAACTACCTTTGTGGCTTCTCCTCGTTCTGAAATCTGTCAGTTTAGGTTGAGCCATGACAGAAACATTTTCCCTTTAAGATTTGATCACTGAACTGAGCATATTAAATACTTATCTATGATAATTATGACTAAAGAATTTCTTATCAGTGCTGCATAGTCATTTGCTTAAGTGATTTAAATGGTATTTGTTAATATGCTTATCTCGAAGAGGGAATCAGAAGGGGCAGGGTAAATAGAGTGCTGGCTGCTTGCTGGGGTGGGGGGCAGATAGTCAGGACTCAAGTCAGCGCTTTCCTTCTCTTCCCTGCCTCTTTCTTATCTCAATATGATAAAAACTATCTCCTGAGCAAGTGTATGTGCACATGTATGTGTATGACACATTGGAGATGTGTCAGGAAGAATGCCCATATACACGTATATATGTGTATTAACTACTGACATTTGTATACATCTTTTTACAAAGTACACACATACATATTAAATCATTTTTGAGCCCTGAAACCAGAATAGAATTAGCATTATTATCTATTCTCTTCTTCTCTCCCTCCCTTTCTCTTTCCTTCTTACCAGAACTCCCTTTCTGTTTCTACTTTTGACCTTCATCCTACTTGAAGTATTTTTTTATCCATTATGCAGAGTCTTTTCTTAATTCATAATTAATTCAGTTTTCCTAGTCTCTCCCCTGTAATCCTTAACAGCCTGAGGCCACCAGGTTGGGAACTGCTGGCCGTGTTGAATCTCCTTAATATCCCTTCATTTATTTCTTCTCAAGGATGTAATCAGTTTGGTCTGAATTATATACATTATAGAATGAAAGAGACTTAGAGGCAGGGAGGCACATTTTCTTTTTGGGTCTAATTCACTCAGAGGTCCTCCAAACCAGCCTCTCATTCAAAAAAGACTTCCCTTCAGCAACAGATGGTAAATAGATTCTGCAGAATGAGTAATTCCTTCATTTCTGTCTGAATGGTTTGTTTAGAAGCAAACAAAATGACTCCCTCTTCCTAATAAATTTGTTGTGAGAACATCAGGAACATACTGAGTTCTTCCCAAAGCTATGCTGGGAAGAAGGGATAGAGCAGCAGAAGGAGAAAGTGTTTGTCTGACACATCAAGATTCAGCCCCAGGGTCACAAGAGACCTCAGTGACATTACCTGCCAAACTTCATTTAATGAATTTTTAATCCAAATCATCAAAACACTCAGTACTTTGCTCAGGAGAGACACTTTTTATCATTGAGATTACTGATTTTCACTAGCCAAGTATATTTCCTTATTAACTTTTAAAATTTTTTCTTTATTTTTAATTACATAAAACATTTTAAAGATTGTGATAAAATTAAATGCACTCAGGTTGTTGTATAGCTATCACTTTTATTCATTTCCAGAGCGTTTTCATCTTGTAAAACTGAAACTGTGCTTTAAACACTATTTTCCCTCTCTAGGCCCTAGTGCCACCATTCTATTTTCTCTTTATGAATTTGACTATTCTAGGCACTTTATATAAGTGGAATTCATAGAATATTTGACCTTTTGTGATTGGTTTATCTCACTTAGCATACTCGTCATGATTTATTATGTATATTGTAGCATGTGTCAAAATTTCCTTTTAAAAGGCTGAATAATATTCCATTATATGTATATACTATGTTGTGTTGATTCATTCACTCAGTGGACACTTGAATTGCTTTCACCTTTTGGCTGTTGTGAGTGATACTGTTCCTTGTATTTTAACATTAAAATGGAACACCCTAATTTAAGCTGTCCTTGAGCTCTCAGGAAATTTTTGAATATCTTTTATTAGTGGGATCATGGTATCATGTACCAAGTATACATTGTGTCATTAATACTTAGCTGGCGATTTAGGGTAGCTTACATAGTTCTGAAATTTTAAATTTGGCCTCTATAAAATAGATAATAATGCTAATTCTACTTTGGTTTCAGGGTTCAGAAATGATTTCATATGTATGAGTGTTCTTTGTAAAAAGAAGTATGTGAAATGTCAGTAGTTAATAATACACATACATGTGTATGGGTATTTTCCCTGATATTTCTTTAGTGTGTCATATACATATACATGCACACACATGCACATATACATACATGCATATGTGTATATGTGTGTATTTCCCTCCTCTTACACTTTCTAATGTGTCACACACCAGGAGTGCCTCATCGTAACACTGACTTTTGCAGTAAAGGTTCAACAAGTCTTTCTTCCGCTGCCCTCCAGTCCAGTCATTTGAGTGACTGGACTCTTCATCTTCTCACACATTCCCTCCCACCATAGTATATTACGTGCCAGTATGTGATTTTAGAATATATTCCCAGTTTGTCAAGCTAGATAAAACAGATGCCTTTTTTAGACGACTTAAAAAAAGCTTGACATGACCCTGACTGTGTTTTAACAAGTTTTTGAGTCCTGGTCAGCCCAGCTCTGGGCCAGGAGTAAATGTTTAATAAACAATGTAAGGATGATGGAGGAAAAAAATGTACCTAATGGAACAGTGGGTTCTGTAAGTCTGTGATGTGTGTGCCACCCTTTGTGTGTACAATGATTCATGCTCCTCCTGAGGCTTTTCCTCTTGAGACTGTGCACTATGGACTCCTTTTCTGGTACTCTGGAGTGGATTGGCCTGCGAAAAGGATTGATGCATAGTAATAAGTCCATTGGTGAGATCTAGAGGACAATTTCCTTATCTTCTATCCTCTTTGCCAGACAGAAGCACAGAAAGAGGTTGGAGTGAAAAAGCTGCCTCCTAAAATTAGCTCTCTGTGTCTTCCAAAGCTTCTCCTGGTTGCGCAGGCACTCTGCCCTTCTCAGCGAGCCGCCTGCATTGTGTAAAAGTGCAAAGACAAATTGTCTATCAGAGGAGCTAATTTTAGGTGCTAGTAAGTTTTAAAGGCTTGCAAGGTTCCAAACCTTCTCTGTTCTCTTAAAAGAACAGCTCCCTCCCCCCCAACCCCCACCAAAAAAAGCAAGCTTGACTTTTCCTTTTAAAGTAAGAAAAGGGGTGCCCGCCTGAAGCCCCTTGAGGGCAGCTGTGTTGTGTTTGCTGCTGCCGCTGGCGGCCGGAAGTCGGCTTTCCCACGCTGTGAAGCAGGCATGAAGCACCAGAAGGGGCGCTTCTGTTTGAGCAGCAACTGCAGCTTCAAAATAAATGCAGTAATTTTGGTCTTAAGAGTGAAGTATCTCTCTGAAATTATAAGCCCAAATGGATGATTTCCTGTCTTAGGACTCTCAAGTTCTTTTCTGGAAGAGTTTACAGCAGCTGTGGTTCAGTGGGGAAAGTCTGTGCCTCAGAAGTTCCCGATTTGGGGTCTTAAAAACACTAGCGTTTGCACAGGCGGGGTGGAACTCGCCTGGTGATCCTGACACAGGGGCGTACGAGCCATTACACACTTGCTTCCACATTTGGTTGGAATGGCATTCGCCGAGTGTGATAACTTGTGGGGTTTTTTTTTGTTTAAGAGAGAAAGAGCAAACTAAGACACTCCTAGTTTTTGCATAGGCACTGATGGAAACAGAGATTCCGTGGGGGCAGATAACAATCTTGGGTGGTGGAGAGACTGAAGACATCCCAGAGGCTTGGGAGTGAGAGTGGAGAGACTTGGGAGTAGGTAGTGGGGAAGGTGGGACACAGGGGAATGGAGACTCCCCAGAAGGGGCTTGCACAAGGCCATTATTTGAGGACCCTCTCTGTGGGCCCAGAAGTGCCAGTTTGTTCTTTGGAAGGTCAGATTGAGACTGAGACCATGGTCTTCTGAGATTGTGTTTGGGACACAGGGATTTTCTTTCTTTCTTTTTTTTTTAAAGATTTATTTATTTATGCATACAAGCTGGGGTACAGGCCAGAGGCGTGAGGCGGTGAGAGGATTCACCAGAGACAGAGTGGGGAGCAAAACAGGCAGATCGGTAGAAACACACTGCTGAGGGGAGCAGCGGGCGAGGCAGGAGAGGTCTGCCGTGCCATGTGGGAATTCCCCCCGGCTGGGCTTGGAACTTGCATCTCCGCTGCTGACAGCTCCACAGTGCAGCGCTTAACCGCTGCGCCACCAGGGAGGCCCCCAGGGATTTTCTTTAAGGGATTCTCATGATCTACATCCTTGGCTTTTGGTGAAATTGTAACAGCCTCTATTTTCCCCAAGGTGAGGCTGTCCAGAAAAACAATTGCTAGAAAGAGCTATTTTCTGAAAGAGACAGAGTTGTGGTTCTTTTGTGTTTTAATAATCCTCCTTAGCTTTCAAGGAGCTCAGAAGCTCCTTCACTAGACTGTGATAACACGCGTGGTACTGCAGTTTGCACATCGCTCAGCCTTTACTGTGGCATTTGCCTTTTACCTTGGTTCATTTCTTTGTCTGGATATCTGTGCTGCTGTTGTGTGACCGTGATTGTTTTTTTACTGAGCAAGAACTGGCGACGGGGTGGAACATGAAGATGCTTCTCCACAGCCACCGCCTTCTCCCCTTGAATGAACGAACGCTGCCAGCTGTGAGGTTTCCGTCTTTAGTCTCAGGGGTGGGGAGAAGAGCAGGTGAACGTCTGCTGCCTGCCTTGGGGCAGGTGCCAGTGGGCTGCAGGGCTGGCAGAGAGATGCTTGTAGGACGTGTGTGTGGCTGTGAGGAGAGGGTGGCTTTGAAACATGTCATTGTCAATCGGCGCAGTTGCTGTTCACCCTGATCTTGGCCTCAGTTCTGAAGCAGGTCAGCTGGTGTAGACAGACCCTTACTCTAGGTAGTGGGCTGATCTTCATTCCTTCTAGTCCCCTCGTCGTTTGCTTGGCGAGGGTTGCCCCTGCCCCACCTGCTGATTGTTGCTCAGCGTCTCCTGGAGTGACGATTTCCTGCACGCTCAGAACTCCTGACTCGGGGTGTGTGAGCTTACCCCATAGAACCACGTGCTGGGTTTAAGCAGCTAATTGATTCAGTCCCTGCTAACTGCATGCTCACTGGGCGGGCATGCACTGTGCTCCTGTTCGGTAGAGAACACTCCCCCTCTAACTCCAGGGCGTCTGTAAGTCTCCCTTGTGTTCTCCAAAGTTGTGGAAGGAGGTTGTGGACGGACCTGCAAAGGCCAGTGGGCTCTGTGGCTGGCAGGTGCTGCGGAAGGCAGGGCAGATGGCCTCTGGCTTTATTTGGCTTGGGATACTGGGACTTTCCCCAGCTCCCTGGCTCCTGTGCCCAAAGCTTAATGAAACCACTATGTAAAGCAAGCTGAAATCCTGTCTTCTGGGGGTTTTGGGACGAGGTGGCTCGGGAATTCCTTTCCTTTGATGGTGGAATCGTTTTCGGAGCCAGCTGGGGGGCCTCAGAAGGAGTGCTGTCAGGTTAGCCTGATGATCTCGAGCCTCAGCCCCCTGGTTCTCTAGTGTCAGAAATGGGAAGGTTTAAAAGCCCTGCCTAGTTGGATGCATTGAGTCATAAAATAAATGTGATGTGCTGAGTCGGGGCGGGAGGAGGGGAACAGGTGGCTGGAGCTGCTTCGTGCTCACCACCCACTTAGGCTCTCCTTTCTTAATAGGCTGCAGAAATCCTGGAATGCATAATTCACCAGCCATGGGGTTCCACCCATGTCCTCTGTTGCTTCAAAATGTAAATGAAATCTGCAGAGCTGGCGGGAGGGGGCCGGACTCCTGCTCTTTCCCTGGGTCCCAGGAGGTGCTAGCCAGTGAGCCCCTGAGCCACGTGGCCTCTCATTACTGGTCTTTGCTGCTTGCTGAGCTAATACAGGGACAGAAGGAAGCTGCTGTAAAGACACTTGGGACTCTGCCAGGCTGAGTCACAGCTGACTTAGGGAAATGCCACACAGGACGCTTTCAGTTCCCCCCGTTCTAAATGTAGGTCTGCAACTGCATACTCAGAAAGTGACTCAGAGTTGGGGGAAAGTGTGCAAGAAGCCCAGACAGAATGGACGTGTAGGAGGCCCCAGCACGGTGCGCTCCATTTAGATCCGCACTGTCGGTGCTTCTCCGCTGTTCCTCGCCAGAGGTGTGCCTGATGCCAGAGGTTAGGGGGAGAAGAGAGACAGCGTCTGGGTGGTGGTGGTGGGGCTCTGTGTGGGTTGATCCATCTGTTGCTTTAGCCAGGCATTTTTTCTCCCTGCTCTGCACAGGGTGTGTTAGGCACGGAAACATCTTTTCACGTTCTCAGCCCAGAGTGTGGCAGTGGGTTGGGGCAGGCGAGGGCCGGTGGGAGGCAGGAGCTTTCTGTGATCTACCTCTTGCAGAGGGGAGGGAGGGCCTGTGTGCCATGTCACCCAAGGAGCTTTGGGGAAAGGGTCCCAGAGCCCCGTCCACGACCATGGAATCAGAATCTCCTTGATGGGCAGAACATCTGGAAGTCAAACAAATTGCCAGGGATTCTTGAAGAGCAGCCTCTGATGCCCACTGCTTGGTGGCCTCAAACTGGCCTTGGTCATTGTGTGGATAGGGCCAGATCCTGGTCTCTATCTAGGGCCTCTCTGGGGTCCTCATCACACCATGTCTCATTGATTCAAAAGTGCGCATTTCCCCACCTCGCGTTTAGCATTTCTGAAATCAGGATGCATCTTACAATGGATGGTTTTCATTGATAACTTTTTCTTCCTAAGTGGCATGTAAAATTAATGAGGCACCCTACAGTTGATGGTGTCTTAGAGTCAGTGACCCTCGTTTAAGCTCTCATGGGAGCATATTCTTTTTGATCTACCTTATCCCTTGGGGCAGCCCTCCTGGGTGAAGTGTGGAGGTTATACAAATAGCAGCATGTGAAAGTGAGGCCTGAGAGCAGGCAGGTGGAGTGGATGCAAGCTCCCTGTTCTAAATACGTCGTGGCAAGACTTCCGGGGTCAAGCAAGGTCAGGCACGTCCAGGGTGGTATGTCCTAGACCAGCATGGAGACCTTGTAATATTTGTTTTTTAAAGATTTATTTATTTGTGCATATAAGCTGGGGTGTAGGCCAGAGGTGTTGGGTGGTGAGAGGATTCACCAGAGACAGAGCGGGGAGCAGAACAGGCAGATCGACTGAAGTACACTGCTGAGGGGAGCAGCGGGCGAGGCAGGAGAGGTCTGCTGCGCCATGTGGGAATCTCCCTGGTAGGGGATTGAACTCGTGCTTCAGTGGCTGTGGATAGCATACTTAACCCTTGCGCCACCAGGAAGGTCTGGCACCTGGTAACATTGAGGGGTATACTTGAAAGTGGCCAAAAGTAAACCCTGAAGTTAACTTTGTGTGGGTGGCCTCAAACTGACCTTAGTCGCTGTGCGGGGAGGGCCATCATGGATGGTGACTGAACTGACGTGATCGTTCACAGTGATGCAGACACTGAGTCATGGTGTCATGCGGCTGAAGCCAGTGTAATGTGTGTCAATGATACCACCAAAAACTTCTCTGGGGTGAGGCTCCCATCGGTGTCGTCACAGAGTGGCTTTCCAGGAGACTGATACCTGGGTTTATATTCTACTTTGGGTTGAGTGTCCTTTTGCCTGATCAGAATGATGTCCATTTTACACATTGGGGTGCCGGCACCCCAGAGCGAGCTGAAATGACTGGTTCAAGATGGACAGCTAGTAAATGGCAGAGGCAGTCCTCGCTCTGCCCGAGGCCCGCCAGGACCGTCTGTCCGCCAGTGCACACAGCTTACCTTCTCTGCTCTTCCCACTCACCGTATTCCTGGCTTTCCCCGCCCCCATACGCAGTCACGGTGAATGTGGTCAAGATGTTCGTTTCTTTAGTCCAGTCTTCAAACTTGGCTTCTTGGAAGCTAGGCTTGTGCAATAGTTGCATGTTAACCACATGGGGACTCTGCAAAGCACGTGTCAGCTCTTTTTGCTCAGTGCTGTCTCCTGCAGCATTTCCAGGCATCATCTGCTCATTCTGGACTGTTGAGTGACGGCAGAGTTGTGTGTTCTCTGCATGGATGAACCACGTTCTCTAGGCACCAGTTTTATTCCTGCACAGGAGGTCGGCCACCCTGTGGAGGCGGGTGCTCCCTCACCCAGAGAGTTCTGTGAACTTCAGGGCACCTGCTTCCGGCTGGTGCATCCTCGGGGTCAGGGCGGGTCCCTGGATATCTGAGGCGCCGCATCCCTGTAGGTTGCTGGAAGTGCCGATTATTTGGTCCATTGCGCTGAAACCCAGCCACCTGTGGTTGTGACTCAAGTGTTTTTGTTTCTGTTTAGTTTCAGTCCCTGTATATCTTACATGGATAGTTCTGGGGGGTTGAGATGGGATGGGAACAGGATCTGACAGTTGGTGAGTAATTGCTGGGCATTCGCCATGTGCCGGGCATTCGCGGGAGTGCATTTGTTGGTGCTCCTCTTGTTGTGGGTTTCTCCTGCCATCAGCCCGCATTTGAGCAGCTGCTCTCGCCAAGTCCTGCGCGGAGTCATTGGGTGGTAGCTTGATAGTCTGTGCTAGTGTTCTGGGGTGCATCTGCTACCCTAGTGTGGTGATGAACACAGTCCCTTTCACACTCACAAGCATTCAGCCTGGAAAATGGTAATAAATTTATTCTGTTTATGCATCATCTCATTAAATCATATAACAGCACCATGAAAAAAGCAGTATTATTATCTCCCTGTTTCCAGTCATTAAGTGGAGGCCTGGTGCTCTCGAGGCTTGCTGGTGGGTACGTGCAGCAATACAGG
This sequence comes from Scalopus aquaticus, assembly GCA_004024925.1. Classification (NCBI taxonomy): domain Eukaryota; kingdom Metazoa; phylum Chordata; class Mammalia; order Eulipotyphla; family Talpidae; genus Scalopus; species Scalopus aquaticus. The sequence goes on along the minus strand of PVIJ01006971.1, from coordinate 10,393 downwards.
GGTGCCCGAGAATTTGGTCTGGTTCCTGAAGCCAGAACACAGTGCAGGAGGACTGGGGTGCCTGCAGGAGGCTGCATCCTCTGGGGCGTCTGCAACAGTGATTGATAAATGCAGGGTGTTACCTCCTCCCTGTGGGTTCATCAGCCACTCCTGCAGTTGAGCGGAGACTCTCGTGAGGAAAAGGGAATTGTAATTTCTTCTCACAGACTGTGTGTGTATTTGTGCATGTGTGTGGTTTAAGCTGTTGATTAAAGAAAAGAGAATTACAGAGCTCTTTAAACTTCCAAATAGATTTCCTATGATTAAAAGCGGTTTACATAGTATAGCTGGAGCAGGCGTTTTGGAGGGTGGTTTATGTGAATAATTAAAACTTTTTCCCGGAAGTTGTTCCTTAGACTTGAGACATTAGAAATCAGACTCAAAGGTCAGGGAACAGGGAGGCAGAATCTGTGCCTGTCCCTGGGAGCGCTGGGGGGTGCAGGGCACACTGTGAGCTGAGTCCTGGCTCGGTCGCCTCAGGCAGGGGGTGTAGCCCCACTCCTCGTGCAGATACGCAGATGGATGTTACCTGGGTGAACCTTGAAGTGCAGTGAAAGGTGCTGAGACTTGGACAGACTCATCCCGGTTCGCCGGCCTGCATCAGACAGGCTGCTGAGGTCGGGTGCAGCAGTCAGAGCTAGTGCAGCGCTGCCCAGAACTCCCCCCGAGCCCCGTGAAGTTGTTGACCTTGAAGCCATGGGGCCATTCCTGTCAGAGCAGTTCTAATCAAACACACATATAAGCTCAAAATAAAGATATTCTAGGCAATTTCTAATTTTCTAGAACTGTGTCTAGGTGAAATCTGCCCATCCAGCCAGTCAGTGTTCCATCGTCATTCCTTTCCAGATGGACTAGCTGTCCGGTTTTCTCCTACCTCGTTAAAAACCTTACAGGTTCAGCCCAGTATACTGAGTTCACATTGTACCGCTGGGCTTCCCCTGAGTGTTGAGGCGCACTCCCTAAGAGAGGTGTCTCCTAGTAGATTGGCTACAGGAGTCCTGCAAATGGGATTGGGTTGCTTTGGGACATTTTCTTAGAAGGGGTAAATTTTGGCCAGATACTTAGAGTCATGGACAAGAGCCACCTGTTCCCACGCATGCCTGTTCTCGCTGCTTTTGACCTGTAAGTAGGAACAGGGAGGAAGGAGCAGCTGTGCCGCAGCTGTGCGTAGGGCCATGCAGGCCCCCTGTGCGGGTGGCAGGGGCCTGACCACGAGCCGCCAGCACCCTGGAGGCCAGCCCTGCCCCCTACGCGGGTTTGCATGGTCAGTCCTGGCGACATGTCTGTGTCGGCACCACTGAAGCCTCGGAGTCTCCAGGGGCTACTCTGGACTCTGGCCCAGCTGAGGCTGGCGCTCTTGTGTGCATCATGGCCTGATTACCATTTAGGCCAAGACTGGCTGCAACATTATCTGACGTTCAGAGATACCAGTGAAATGGGGCAGGTGGAAACCACTTAGGTTTGGCTCTGAAGGGTTAGTGGTAGAACTGTACATGGACCCAGCTTATTCAAAGGTAGCTCTGCCCTTTCAGGGGATATGTGTTTGACTGGCAGGTCATTCTGCGGCATTGATCAGAAATCAACCAGTGTTTAGTAGAACACGGCTAGGCTCTGTGGGAGACGCAAGAGGAGTTAAAACGTGCCAAGACTGTATTCACCCATCAGGAACAAGGTGGGACTCTGGCTACTTCTAACCTAGAGGCTTGTGTTCTGCAGAAGACCTGCCACCTGGCAGCCCTCATACAGGCTCAGAATTTCTTTGGGGGCGGCAGGGACCAGGCAATAGGGGCCAAGGCTAAGAACCGTTGTTCTGAAGGAAATCTGTGCCTTGCTACTGCCTGAGCTTTTCCTGAATGTCTTATGACATTTGATTCCTTCTCCCTGGCATAGTTATTTACCTGCTTATTTTCCACCCTGGAAACTGGAGGGAAGGATAACCCTGTCTCTTAGTAACATTAGCTGCTGTGCCTTGAAGGTTGCCATTTGGAGGGCGCACCCCGGTGGGCACCCCTTCTGCAGGAGCGGCTCCCCTGTAAATGTCACCGTGATGCACCCAGGCTAGAGCAGTGCTGCCACTGACCAGCCACTGGGAACCTTAGTTGTTTCTCTTGATACCCGCTGAATAGTCCCAGGTGCTGGAGAATGCGTGGAGGACCCTGTTTTCCTGTCTGAGGACAGATGGACCTCACTTACCCACATGCGGGGTGGGAAAAGCCTGTCAGCAGTGCTGGCCATTGGGGGTCCTCCTTTCCCCTTCTGAGCCCCCTTAGCCCCAGCACAGTGATTTCCCAGCAAGTCTTTCTTGCTTGGCAGAACGTACTAGAGAATCTGAGTACTGCACAGACATGAAGGCGTCTATAGAAAAGTGACCCCACCCATGATGTCTGTGTACCTCTTCCCCAAGTTGTGGCAAAAGATGGTGTATGGAGGTGGGAGGCTGCCTGGAAACAGCGGGAATAGTGCCCTGGGGAAGGGGGAGATGTTGAGTGAAGACTGGGGATTGGGTCAGAGTCGCTGAGGACTCTGCCTCCTGGAGCCTGGCCTCAGCATCCTGAGGGGTGTGTGGAGCCTCCGCCCCATGCCCCTGGCGGGCGGCTTTGCCCTTGTGCCATTTGGCATGAAGGACATTGCCATCCAGAACGCAGGGAGGTAACACTTTGAAACTTTGCCACTTGGATCCCAAACCCAATCTGGCCTAGTGGGAATGATTTGGCCACATGGACCATTTCCCCCATTTAATCATCAGATAGAGGGGGGATCAAGGTAACCTCTGCGTGTGGTTGGGGAAGGCCTTCTGACGTGGACCACCTGTGCTGATCAGGGGCCAGCGCGGCAGGGGAGGAAGTAGGGAGGGCGGCTCTCCTGGGAAGAGCAGCCCTGGAAGTTGGGTGATGTTGGGATGGAAGCAGAAGCAGGGTCTGCTTAGAAGAGAAGCGCACAGACAGGCCCGTCAAGGCCAAATGGTGGAGGGTAGTCACTAAATGGCATGTGACCTTGCGTTGGCATCTGAGTGAGGAGTTACAGATTTTGAGGGAGGTTCTGGGAGTGGAGTCATTTTCTCAGGCTTGACCAGACATTGGAGCTAGGGAGAACTGGACAAACCTGGAAGCCAGGTCAGCCCAGGATACCTGGTGATGGGTTATGGGTACACTTAGGGGCGAGCACCTCAGGCTCAGGTGCTGAGCCTGGAATCAGAAGGCTGAAACAGGCCGTTTCACAAGGTCGCCGGTTGCCCATTCTGTTCTGGAGGTGGGTGTCTGTAGTTCTAAGATTGCTACTTTCTGCAGTGGGGCCAGAGGTGTAGAGCTGATCCGCGCTCAGCCTGTGCTCTGTTCACCTGTGGCCTTCCCCTCCACTGGGGCAAGAGGGTGACCTGGGCAGAGGTTTCTGGGCAGACCGTGTCTCTTTCCCTGGACTGGCCCAGCCCTGATGCCAGTGCTGGAGAACCCACACCTGAGGTTTCAAAGTGTTGGTTCCTAAATGAATTTTAACTTGAGCAGCTTCTGGGTTCCCTCCGTCTGGTTTATGGCTCATTTTCAAACATGCTGTATTGGCTTTTAAGTTCTGCAGCTGCTTCCTTCCGCTCCTCATGTGTGTTTAGCCTGTGCTGTAGGGTCATTTTAGGGAGGAAAAAGGATCTTGTTTCTGTTCTGTGTGTGCCCTGAGGATGCAACAGAAACCCCTTTGGGCTGTTCCGGTCTGAGCTTCTGGGTATCAGGAAGTCAGGGGGCCAGGGCCCGGGCACCCCACCAGCATTAAACAAGGGTGGGAGGTTGAGTGCCTGGAGCGTGCTACTTGGTCGTGGGGATCACATCTGGGCCCCTCCTGTGTGTGAGCTTGACATCTGCTGCTGCCACCTCATTTACAGTGGGGGCAGCCGGGGTGCGTGAAGATTAGATGAGTGAGGGTAACAGAAGCACTTAGAACAGCGCGTTGTGCACTGTAATAAGGCAGTAAACCGCTCTCTGCTGCTGTTATATTATTTATTCGGCTTCTAGCCGTCTCTGCCTTGCCCTCAGGGCCCCTCTCAGCTGTGCTTTTCTGGCTTTTCCCCTCCCCTTTTCCTCTAGCAGATTTTTCTGGTTGAAGTGAGACTGGGAAGGGAGATATGTTAAGTCTGAATTGAGAGGGGTTCGGGCATCACGCTGACCTTGGAGAATTGGAGAGGCCGCACTGTGCAGCATTCTCTGGGCAGGTCACTAGCGGATCGCAGGGCCTGAGGGGAGAGTCATGCTCTCCCCTCTGCCTGCAAGAGGCAGCGCCAGGCAGAAGCTGATGAAGGCTGCCTTGAAGGTGTTGCTTGTTCCTGACTTGTGAGAATATGTGTGTGCATGTAGTTGTGTTTGTGTATACACGTGTGTGCACACATTTATGTATCTATGTTGCAAGGCGAATCTTCCCCACTCACTTGGGCCCTGCTGTCCTTGGGGTATTCGGAGGTGCTGTCTTGGGAAAGCACTACACCCTCCGGTGCGCCCAGGTTGGGTTTCTCTTGCAGCCCAGATCGGCAGGGATCGTTGCAGTTTCAACTGCTGGTTTTTCATTGTATTAAATCCCAGAGCCTGCACCTTGAATGGAAGCAAGTTTGCTATTAGCCTCTCACTTTGATTAGCTTGTTGCATTAAATTAATTGTCAGAGTGTCTGCAACCAAAGCTGCTTAAAATGAAAACTGTTTCACCTGGGAAATTTATGCAAGATCAGAAATGGAAGATGGCCTCTGAGGACAGAGAAAAATGTTCTGAATATAGGATCTAGAGCTTAGGAGCTGAAATTTTGGTGGAAAAGATATTGCTCTTTCCCTGTGCATCTGAGAGAGGCCACCAGATTCACACACCAGCGACTTCCTTTTTTTTATTTTTTATTTTTAGTGCATCTCCTTTTAAAAGACATTCCTGGTTACAAGCAAAAGCAGCCTACTGCAGGCTAACTTAAGCAGTGAAGGAATTTATTGTGGGGAGATGGGAGTCTCTCAGAAGGTCAGGTGAGAACCACGACCTGGAGCAGCCCAGAGCACAGACTGGACATCACCTGGCCCAGGGACCATACCAGGTCCCTGCTCTGCGCCTCCATGCTTGGCGTCTGCTCTCTCCTCTCTCCCTCTGGAGATGTTTTCTTTGTTTCATTCTGAACCTGCACTCCTTGGAGGAACAATCGCACTAGCTTAGCTTGGGGGCCGCGCTGGGTGCACTGGAAGGGGTGTGGCGTGCAGTCTGTGTGCATGGGGCCTGGCGCTTCTCAAAGGAAGGAGCCATGCCTCCTTCAGGGAGGTGCTGGAGTCCCTGTGTTAAAAGTGTGTCTGGCGCAGGCTGCTTTTGTTCTGGAGTCCCGAGGATCATAAAGCATTTTGTTTACTTCTCTGTCAGATGTGGCCCAGGCCTGATTGACAGGAGACAGGTAGAGATAAGGGCGGGCACCTATCACCCAGGTGTCCCGTAGCACAGAGGCCACTCGGAGGGCCACTGTTAGCTGCTCTTCCCTCTTCTGTCCTTTTCCAAATGATTTAAGCATAAGCCTTTTTTCTTGTTTGTGGATGTGAAGTAGTAAAAGGGAGAGGAGGGGAGGGGTGGCGGATGGGGGAGGGTTGGGGCTCCTGCACTACAGATTATCTCCCGTGGGCTTGCTGGGGAGCAGGTGGCACTCGGAGCTCCAGGTCAGGCTGTGGTCTGCTTGGGACTATTAGACAGGACGAGACCTTGCACTAGGCCAGCACCTTCCCCATTAAAACAGAGTGTCTTCATGTGCTTAGGAAGTGCCCAGAATAACTGCATTGTACCCACGATTTGTCTGGGCTCTGCTGCCTGCTCGCTGCAGACTGAGGTCTCCTGGATGGCTTCGGGGATGGAAGGGGTGCTGGGGAGACTGCGTGGCTGTCCTGAGCCCCTTCCCACCGCCTCTCCACGCAGTGTCCGTGAGCATGTGCAGCGCCTCTTTTAGTGCTTTCCAGCCTCCGCGGATGTTCCGCCCACATAGCTTGGGTGGCAGGCACACACAGGAACCCAGTAGTGCTTGTCTGTGCAGGGTTTTGAGTCTCCTGTGTTGGGAGCCGCCTGCAAGGAGATCGCTGTGCGCGGAGCGCAGTGCTGGGTGGGAGGTAGGACCCCAGAGCTGAGACCCAGGTCCAATTCCCTCTGATGTACCCAGAGCCGCCGCTGCTCCTCTCAGGGCTGTGAGGGTCCCGTTGGGAGAGTGAGGGGTTGCTGAGAAAGGGTGAGTTTGTTCTCTTTCTTCTGAGCCTCCCTTCGTTACAGCAGTCCTTTTCTTCTGTCCTGCATAATTCAGCAGTCCAGTTTGCCAGCATTGATGTCCAGTCTATGCTTGGAGCCAAAGGGCAGGTCGTGGGCATTGAGTCCCAGACCCAGGGAAGTGATAGGAGGTGGGACCTTCCCTTGAGGACCAAAGTCTGCACAGAACAGCCAAGGAACACCTGGGGCCAGAGCTGCCCAGCCACGCAGTTGCAGTGCCCTGTGCTTCCCAGGAGCTGAAGAAGTGGATGGGGAGAGATCATTGCTCAGGGGGGCTCAGGGGCTGAACACTTCTTATGGCTGATGGTGCCCGTGGGGACTCGTGCAGTGCCCACAGGTGTGGGGTTTCCAGTGCTCCTCTCTAGCCTCGGGGCCTGGTGTCTGATGTCAGCCTGTTTGTGCCAACTGGCCAGGAGGCTGTGCTCTGTGAACGAGCACCTCGGGCAGCGGGCATGGTGCTGCAGGATTTTAGGGATGGAGGTTGATTTGGGAAGTGGGAGGCTCTCTTTGCCGGAGCTTCTCTTTTGCAGAATGGTGACGACGTGTGCTGTGTGTCTGTTCCACAGACTGAGGCAAGGGGCAAGAGCCAATTTCTGCCCCAGGCTTGTTATGAGGGAGTGGAAACCATTGTGTTTCAAGCGGGGTGTCAGTCTTGTTTTAGGGGAAGGCATGGTGTATTTTTCCTTTGGGGTCAGAGCCGGCGGGTTAGAATCGGAAGTTCCTACCCACCTCGGCTGAGTTCCCAGTGACCTGAGGTTTTGGGAATTGGCCTGCTCTGACTCCTTTTGACCACATCGAATTACCAGGTTTATCAATTTAGTTCCCGGATGTTTTCACACTTCACTCTGGTGAGGGGTTTAGTCACTCCTCTCCTTGCTCTGCTGTCACCCAGAAGCTTCTGATTATTGCTTGTGAAGGAATTTTCCCATTGGTGAGATTCAGGAAGACTTGAAGATTAATAAGCTGACTTATTTTCCATGTTATTATCTCTTTTATCTTTGTAAAAAATCATTTGTAAGTAGGAGTGAGTTCGAAGGGGTTTTTGAGCGAGGGGAGGGCGATTGAGCTTACGGAGGCAGGAACATGACGAGGCCGGCCACGTGGGTAGGAATTACCTGTTGAGTCTTGGAGCTGACACATGAGAGGGTTGGCTTTGGGGGGAATGATGCAGCTGACCCAGGAAGCAGCCCTCAGCCCACCTGTTCATCTAGTCCGGAATGTTGGACTGATCTCAGTCTCTGCCGTACGTGTGCACTGTGGGTTCAGTAAGGCTGCTTGTGCGTTTCACCATTCTCAATGTGCGGGTCCACTACTGATAAGGCAGTTGTGTGGGGCTGTTGGGGAGTCTTGCTGGCTGGTTCTCCCCGTTCATTGTTGTCCCCTTCAGTGCATCGGCAGCAGGTTCTCATGGGTGACCTGCTGTACATGAGGCACTATGGGGGCTGGGCTCCCCCTCGCAGAGTCCCGGTTTGATTGTTTGGAAGGAAGGGTCTTGGGAAACCAGTTCTTTCCCTACTGCTCTACAGCCTCAAGTTTTTCCCCCTTTGACTCTGTAAGGACGTTAGTCCGTTCGGGCTGCTCTCACAGAATACCACAGACTGACTGGGTAAGCAGTCAAATTAATTTCTCATTGTTCTGGCGGCTGGAAAACTGAGTTGGGGTGTCAGCATGGTTGGGTTCTGGTGAGAGCCCTCTTCCAAGTTGTAACTGCCACCTTTTTTATATCATCAAATGGTGGAAGGAATGAGGGGTTACTCCTAATCACCTCCACACCTAATCACCTCCCAAAGGCTCCTGATGGTAGGATATTATTAACCTGTGAATTTTGGAAGGAACAAATATTCGGACCGTGCAGACTGTCTGGCAGTGCATCGTAGCACCTCCTCAGTCAGGGCCTTTGCTCGTGCCATCTCTGCAGGAATTCCATCCCCGCCTTGCATTTACCTTGTAAGCTTTGGTTTGGGTCTCACCTCCTTTGGGAATCTCTTGCTCTAGCCCAGACTGATTAAAAAGAAAAGCCTCATGGAGATGTTCAGATATACACAGGTAGACAGAATAGCGGTATGAACCCCACGTCCTCGCCCTCTCACCCACTGTCAGCCCATGGTTAGTCTTGCTCCCTTTGTGTGTCCTTTCAAGAGGACTGTCGAAGTCATTTTTTAAGATCTGTAAATATTTTAATACATATTCTAAAATAGAAGACATCTTTTAAAAAAAAAAACCTAAGACCATCATAAATTATACCTTAAAAATGAATGAATTCCTATTATCCAATGCCCCATTATTCAAATTTTCACTTGATTCAAAAATTTCATAAATTTATCTTACAGAATTTTTTCTTAATTTGATTCATATAAAATTGCCCTTTATGATTGATTTGTCTATATGTCTTTTTAAAACCTCAGTTTCCGCTTTTATTCTCATTTTTGTTTTATTTCTTTTATTTGCTTTTGCAGCTTATTTGTTAAGAAAACTGACTTTTGCCCTGTAGTTTTTTAGACCCTGGATTTTTTGGATTGCACCCCGATGTGTAGTTCAGCAAGTTTTTCTGTGCTCTTTATTTCTTGCAAATTGGAAGTTGGGTCTAGAAGTGTGATTGGATTCAGGTATGAATTTTAATTTTTGGAGGGATGGGCAAGACCACCACCTTGTGGGGTCCTGTTTTGCAGGCAGGTGACTCGCCCTGCTTGCTGGTTGTCTCTGTGATGTTACGTGCTGTGGACGTTCCCACCTAGGTCACCTAGTTAAGCAGTTAGAGCATTGTGGCATCTCATCCTGTCAACTATTTTTTTTTTATTTCTTTGCTAGAATACTTGTAGAAAGAAAATCTCTTCTCCTCCCTGGTGACGCAAGGGGTTAAGTCTCAGCACTATGAACCTATCAGCAGCCACTGCAGCACAAGTTTGAGTTCGATCCCCAGCCAGGGAGATTCCCACATGGCACAGCAGACCTCTCCTGCCTTTCCCGTTGCTCCCCTCAGCAGTGTATCTCAGTCAGTCTGCCTGTTCTGCTCCCTACTCTGTCTCTGGTGAATCCTCTCGCCACCCCACACCTCTGGCCTACACCCCAGCTCTGGTATGCATAAATATTTTTTTTTTTTTTAGAAGAAAAGCTCTTCCTCATCCACTGCCTGTTCACATGTGATGCTGCCCTTCTGGGAAAGGGACACCATCTCGGTTCTTTCTCTTTAGTTTAGTAGGTGATGACCAAATGGGACATATTGTTTGTTTGGTTTGGTTTTGTATCAACAAGTTTTAAACATTTTCTTTTCCATTTATTATAATTATCCTTATTAATATTCAAATCATCCCAGCTTTGGTCAGTGAGAGGATCTCTGGGTGTCTCCCAGGTCCTACGCAGTAGCCTCTGATCACTGTCTTGCTGTCTGATGTGAGAGTCCCAGGGCGACTCAGCACTGGCGCTGTAGATTGCAACTGTCCTTTATCACTGTGGTCCTTCCCCTTATCTTGGATGTCAAGTGTCCCTGCCTGAGTGACTGGAAAGTTCTTTGGATACTTTGTTTCATTAGTGTCTGGAGTCTTTAGATACTTTGTTTGCCGCATTAGTCTTGTCCCATCTGAATGCAAACACCTCCATCAGGTTTGCAAGGGCTTTCTAAGGCTCCCCCTGAGTTTGTCCCGTTCCACTCCCCTCTCCTCACCTGTGCTCTAATCAGGTCTTATAAATGGTGACCGTTTCTCTTCCCAGAGTCCCATTTCGTTCAGTAGCCCTGGGGGTGCTGCTCAGGAACAGCCCCCTCTCTGCTGCAGGGTGACTGTTGGGCGACCCTAGCAGCCCCATCAGGACTTCTCCTGAGAAGGATGCAGAACCTCCAAGGGCGGGTCTCTTGCGGCTGCCACGCTGCAGATGCTCCTGGAGCCTCAGCCCTCTCAGGGCATCCCCGGTCCTTGTGCTGCAGGTCGCTGGGTCCACGTTGGAGTGGAGCCCATGCATCTCCCTCCCCTGGTGTCACTGGGCCAGCCAGACCCACTGTGGAGACCCCAGACCCAGTGCTCACGGGAATGCCCCTTCAGCTTCCTCCTGCCCTTCCTTCACAGGATTCACTGTCCCTCTTTCCCAAGCTTCTCTCTTCGTCCTATACACCCCCCCC